>JAPDSC010144128.1:26022-60765 GCA_026290005.1 Latrodectus geometricus
TATATATATATATATATATATATATATGTATGTATAACAGAATTCTGTTTTTCTTAAATATGAGCATAGTTTATTCAACTATTTACTTTTCTCAGTATTAAAATTCCTTTTTTCGAATTTTACTATTATATTACTAAATTTAAAAGTCGATAAACTTTTTAAGTATTTTAAAAATGATATTTTTGATGCATGAAGTTGCATTTTTTCACTTTCACTATGGTTTTGATAATTGAAATTCAAACAAACTAAGATAAATTCAAAGCTTTGCTTTTTGTCATGCAATTGCAACATAGTAATATGTATCAACAATGTTTCTCTTCCAGTTGCCATGGGTCGTTGTCGAAGTACACCAGGTCTAGTGGAATCAAAAGGAAAAATCAGACTAGAAGACATGGTGGTGGGACCAAGGACCATAGCAGCTGACCCAACCTCATCAGTTACAGCTTTCTTTGACGATGCAGCTGCGAATCCATCCTCGCTTCACGACCTGGAGCACCGAAGCACAAGCAGCAGCACTACGCATTACGGGGACTTCGCAGTTGGTATTCCAATGGAGACGCTACCATATTCACTTTCTCATCAAACATCCGTGGACAACCATCAACGAGATACCCGACAGGCACCCAGAAGAAGTTCGACTGGGCCCAATATGGGCAACACAAGCATTGCTCCGAAGCCATCGATTCCCAAAGCTGGCGATCTCAAGCCTACGTCATCCTACCAATCCCTGACTGGATCCATCACAAACAGACCGGTCTCACCTTTCCAGAATCCTGCAGAAAGTCCATTTGTGTTGGACCAGGGAGTTGGACAGTTCCACTTTGGGAACAGATCTCTGACTGATCCTACGCAAGAGGATCTTTTGGCAGAGATAAGGAGACTGAGAGAAAGAGTAGTGACACTTGAATCAGACAACGCGACCATGAGCCTCAAACTCAGTCAGAACAAGTGGGAAATGCAGAATCGGCTGGCCGATCTAGAGCTCCACATTTGCAGTCCTCAAGTTCTAGGCATTCCTCCCCCACCCCCGAGTTCCATTGGTCTGAGTTCCAACGGTAGCGACATTGCGGACGAGAGTGAAAGGAACAAAGAATCGATTATTTAAAGCCGCCTTGTTGCCAACTGTTAATAATCCCAAAATGCTCAAATTCGTTACAACTAATTCAAAATAATTTATTTGAAATATCCGACTAAGTTCTGAAATAGTTTTTCTATATAAAAAGACAAATGAATTATAAATTCTTAAAGAAACTAGCCATCTACTTTATTCATTTCAGTGACTTAAGTTCAACATCTTTCTAAATTGCACGTTTATTTTATCGAAATAACTGCAGTTGCTTTGGAAGCAATAATCTGTGTGTCTTAATCTTAAACTCTTTCCAAATTTATGCTTGTTTATCAATGTATTTGTGATTTTGATTATATTTGTACTTGAAATACGATATGATATCCATATGACGATCATTTTATACTGTAAAAAAAAAGATACTGATTTTTTTAATTGCATTAAAAGATATAAGGAGAAGGCATGGAAAAACATAAATAGAAACAAATGTCCTGGAGAATTCATTAACACATGTGCTGATTTGAAATTTTAAAAAGTCTTTAATAATATTTGGAGTTCATTTTCAATCTCTAATCAACACTCCCCCATTAGTGCAAAATTGTTTTTCATTAATTGGTGTGTTTATGTTTTGCATTCTAAGATAACAATCAATTCTTACAAACTTTATTATATTTTCAGCAAAAATAATTATGTCTACGAATTAATTGTGGTAAAAATTCACTTTTTTTTATTTTCATTCCCAAAACAATTGTAAGAGTATGTTTAAATTGTATATGTTTTTACACAAATGTTATTATTAACTTTCAGCAATCCATCATCATCCTAATAGTCCATTCATCAATTCTGATAGTAATTTCTCCCACGATTATGTAAGGAAACAAAATACGCTTTTTATATTTACATAGTAATCGTTGCATTGGAAACAAACGATTTCAGATAATCTTAAATGAAAAAGAATTTTAATCTTATGAAGAAAATTATATTCTCTATAAATAAAGTGACCATCTAATGAATAAAAAGCTTTACATCATTATCAATACAAATTAATTCAATTAATATATTCAGTTTGACCTTCTCCAAATAATTTGTGATTATTTAACCATATATAAACACATTTAAATTATTAATATTTTTATCTTGAAATATAATTTAAATAGAAATCATATCGCATAAAAAATATATCTAAGTATATTTAATACCTTGAATCATGTTTAATTCATTACAATATAAATTATGAATTCCCAATTTTTTTATTTATTTTAATAATACTATGTAGAAAAATACTTGAGTTTAAACACACACTTTAAACTTTTTAAGTTAAAAATGGCTTTGAATGTAATGTAATTTGAAAAAATATTCTGTAATTATATATGAATTATACATAATCTTATGTAAACAAAATAAAAAATATATATTAATTTTCTTATAGATTTCGAACTGAATGAAAAACTTCTAATAATGAATAATTTATTCATAAAACTTTATGCGTTTCTAATATTTCATGCTATTTTATGTAACTTTACCCTTTTTTAAATCTACACCCGGTATATTAAGAAATATCATAATTGAATTCCAAATAAATGAATTTAAGAAGTAGAAATGTAAGCAACATCTCTTAAGAATGCAATTAAAATTTGAAAGATTCAATATTTTAAAATAATTGTAAAATTTTATGAATATTTACGCATTATTTTAAGAAATTATTTCAAACTGCAGGATAGATAGAGACTGTTAATAAACACTAATTTAGGTCTATAAATAGATTAAAAAATAATAATAGAAAGAGTATTTAATGTTTCGAATGAACAATTAACAAAATTAATGGATTTCCAATCAGAAATTTTGATTTTGTATTACACTTTTATCAATTTTGCTATTGTATATATTTTTAAATATTTATTTTTATTACATTTCCTTTTAAATACAAGGTATTTTATAAAGTGAAAAAGTCAAGTGGAAACGAATATCACTTGGTGAGTTTTAAGTAATCATATTCAATTGAAAAACTTAAATATATATTGTTTATCTAAGTCAGCATTATATAGCAAAAATCATTTCATTGGCTTTTCACAACAAAACTCATACAATTTCAGAAATATGTTAATGATACGAAGTACTAACATTAAACCATGGACCATGGCAATTCAAAACAATTCATAAACAAGGCAATCACTTAAAGAAATATTTTACCATTTAACAATACATTTCTTAAAATATATGAATATTTCGAACGAAATCTATATTCGTTGTTTTAGAATATTTTAATTTCGTATCGCCTTTAAATGCGTTATTGATAAATATTGAATTACTTTTTTCAGTTTTTTATTTCAATTAATTTGAATTTTTCAGTTTCAGTTTACAGCCCTCAATTGTATAATATTTTTCTGTTCACATCATTTCAAATAATAACGTTAAGAGTTTATCTAGCTAACAAATAAATCCTATTTTGAATGATATTTGAATGTATATGCTTATTGTATTAAATATATTAGCATCATTTTGGTACTAATATTTTTAATGACATAAACTGGTCATTGATTCTTATAATTTAACATTTTTTTTCAATAATATCCTATCAATCGATAAAGTTTTAAATTAGTTTTTAGAAATATTACCTTTAAAAAGCACGAACTTAAAGGATTATAAATGATAATTGTATCGTGATACTACTATCACTTACTAACCATGTCAATGCAGTTTCAATAGGATATAACTCAAAATTCTAAATAATAAAGCAACTCCATTTATTTCAAATTAACAGCTATATTAACAAATTAACAGATAGTATCAATATCCTTTTCGTATTTATTTTCATCAAATATGTTAAAAAGGAATAATTTTTTTTAATTACATTCAAGAAAGATTACTCTTTGAAGTGTTAAATTTAAGAGTTAGGAATGTAAAATATGTTATAAGTCATATCACAGACATTATCATCACTATTCGTGGTACTTTAGGAAATTCCATGAAATTTTCATATTTCAGTACTACGTTTACTATAATTCAATTATAAACGTGCATAATATGTTAACATTTACCTTTATTTGTCTAAGATGGAACAATATTCTTTTTCTTGGCGAAAGTACTAAAGAGTAAGGTTTGTAACTTATTGTTTCCTCGTGAAATGTTGTACTGTGTCTGAATTTTTATTAAATATACTTTTACCTATGTAAATAATAAAAAAGAGGTATTTATCCAATAATGGATCCACATATTTTGATACAACTTTTGAATATAAATACACTTTATTAATTACAAGTTTTCGGTTAAACTTAACGTCCACTATTAAAAAAGGTTTTCTATAATTCTAAAATGTGCCAAATATCTAAATATTTATACTGTTTAGTAATATTATACCGGAATTTAATATTTTGTTACAGGAGAATAAACTATGCATAAGTTGTAAATATTTTGTTGTACAGCCTCTTTTTTCATCGGATTCCGATGGTACTGACAAAACAAAACTGTTTGTATGAAAATTATTTTGATTGTCTTTTTATACAAATGTTCTTGATGTTTGATAAATATGATATAATTGATTTTTATGAAATACTGTCTGTGTGTATAAATATTTGAAGTTATTTGAGTGTCAACCGATGCTGCATAATTAGTTACATTGGAAAAGTTGGCAACGGTGGCGGATCCGCCTTGTTGAGAACATTATGAGTTCTTGGTGAGCGTTCTACGCTATTACAAAATGAACAGTTGTAAAAAAAAGTTGAAGTGAAATATCGTTGTAAAAAGTTTAAAGAAATAATATGTGTAATAAAAGAATTATATATAAGAATTCTAGAATTCAAATTTATTATCCTAAAATCACGTCATTTAAGGGGAGTTTCGAATGCTACGTTTCATCTATTTCTTAGAATTAGAGATGAATTTTTCTTTCTTAGGAGAGATTAAGAGTTCTTATATATATATAAATGTAGATCCGAACTATCATTCGATCAGCTGTACAAAAAAAGAAATTAATCGTACAACCAACGTACCTTTCAAAGAATATATAGAGAAATGCGAAGAAAAATTCTATTTACATTGACTTTTCCATCTCAATCATTTCTCCAACTGAAAGCCCAATAGAATCAACTTACACACAAAAAAAAGAAAATGTTGACAAAAGATTAGCTTTCTCCAACTCCATATCTACAATTCTTAACCTTTTTCGAAAGCACAGAACTTCTATTTCCACGGATTTTTTTTTTTTTTTTTCATAGAAATGTTTACTATCCAATCATAGTGCATTATAAGAAACTTCATGTGTGATAAACTTTCTTTTTGTGTGTATGTGTGTGAGTGTGAAAATGTTCATGTGTAAACTTTGTATTCGAAATGGTCGTTGTCTGTGTGTAATATGGACTGAAATCGGTCTTTAAAAATTAAAAAAAGAAATAAATAAATAAATTCCACATTCTCGAACACGATACATTTGTCTTTCAGTAAAGAGGAAGGTGAGCTTTTTTTGACGTTTAAAATGAATGTCATTTCCATATACAGACCATTAACACACTGTGGCTTTGTGAATAAATAAATAATTATTAATAACCTTTTCAAATTCTGAGATAAGAGCTTTTTTAATAGACTGTTAAGAATCAATGACGCGAATTTTGTCTTTTTCTTCCTTTTTCCTTGCTATTATAACGTGAAAAATAAACAATGTTACAACCATTTGCTGTCTTTGTTTTATTATATCCTACGAAAATCATCATCACATCCCGCTAGCTAGTCTTGGCCAACTAGGCCTGGATTTTCCAATTCAGAGAGAGAATCTTGAGAACAAACATTTACTCTTTGTAAATTTACCTTTTGTAATTTTTTTTGCTCTTTGAATTATTTACTCTTTGTAAATTACAAAGAAACTAGTTCCTGATCGTGAAAATCCATTCCTGGTGCTAAAGCAAATTTTTTAACATGAAATCACTTCTAGATATGCTGTAATTAGAAATGCCATTACTAACAGGAGAATCTGAAATGTATGAAAGCCTAGTTCTAAATAAAAGTTCAACCTTTCAATGAAATCAATATTTATTTAAGCATTCCAAAGCATTAATTGAAATTGAAAGACTTTTTGTATTGAAATGTATTTATTTTAAGGAAATTTCTTCATTAGATCACAAAGTAAATATAAATTATATAAAAAGAAAATATAGCATAGCAATCGTTATAGGGCCATAACATATTTTCTGCTATTTTAAATGACAGAAAATATGCTATGGCCCTCTTAAGAAATTAAATTTTTGTCTAATCATTATGAGAAAAGACCTTTGACATGATTAATTAAAAATCATTTAGCCTTATAATTTAACACAAATAATAAGAATGAAAAATAATTTTAACATTTCTGAACTATAGTAAGCACATTGTAACTAAAATTTTCTTCCCAGCTTTCTTTTATATTAATATAGTTAAATATAATAGAGGTTTGATGTGAAATCTTATTTTAATGAAATTTCCAAAATTTAATTTTAATGAAATGTCTTAGTTTAATACTTAGAAACAGCGAAGAGATATTACCTTGAAGTTTTCTCCCAATTTTACAGATCACTTGCTTTTATAGTGTTTCAAAAATTAAAATAACTTACTTTCAGAAAAGTGCAGTATTTTAAGTTTTAAGCAACTAATAAAACGCTATCAAGGAGATAACGCTATTAACGCTATAAGTATCTATAAGTAATTTTATACTCATAAATACAAATTTATATTGGATTATTACATAAGGTATTTACAATAACATTTAAATTTTATTTCTCATATTTTGTTTACATAGAAATTAAGAAATTAAATTTTAAATTCATAGTAAAACACAATACCTAGATATTTTTATCTGTAAAAAGCAATTAAGTTATCAAGCTGCTACACAAATTAATAATTATACACTCTCGGCATATGCATCTGAACATAAGTAAAGTTTTCAGTAGCATTTGCTTTCTTTTTACGATGCTCAACAGAAGATATGAAATTTTATTTAAGAGGTTTTCTGCAAATAAGAAATTGTTCTCTGAAAAACAAATTTCATGTTATTTTTTTATCTTATGCTACACAGAAAACCAATCAAATTTCTCAGCACTTATCGTAAATTTTCAAAGAAGGCTTTCTTTTATATATACATTATTTTTTTTCACAGCTTGTAACCGTTTTGAAGGTTACCCAATTCCTTTTTAGAAACAGAGGTTAAACAATAAATATTTATAGCTTTCAACACCATTTGTACAAATAATAGGAAAAACAACTGTAACTCATAAATTTCTTTAAAGTAAATATCTAAAATTCACTAAGTTTAACCTTTTTTTTAACCATTATTTATATATAAAATATTTTTTTCAAATTTAAAAAATACGAATTCACTAACAGTTTGATATTCTTGAAAAAAAATTAATATAATTGAATTTAAAAATATTGAAACAATTTATATATATTTGTTTAGTTTTATTTTACACAAGTTTAATTATTTTTATTTCTGATGAAAAAAATGCTTATAGTGATAAGGAAGAGAATATTTTATTAGTATTTAATAGAATTATTTGACATCGAACGATTACCTGAATGCAAAAAATATTATCAATCTCTAGGTTAGTCCTTTTTTTTTAAATTTAAAGTGAATTAAATATGAATATTTAGTTCTGAAAATAATACATATTAAAAAAAATTTTGTTCTGAAAAATTTATAAAATTTTTTAATTTTCCAAACTAGAAGGAAAATATATAAAAATTAGCATTTTAAAATAGTTTGATTTTATTTTTTATGAGAATAATACAGTAATTTAGTTCTTCAAAAAGTTATTAATATTTTTGAATTAGAAAGAATTCTTCTATCTATGCTATAAATTTTATAAATCTTTGAAAATGTTTATAATATTTTTTTCAATACAATGGATTTCATTATTTCATCAGTAAGACTTCAACGACAGAAATTCAAAATGATTAAAACCTCCTTTAATATTAACAGATATTTAAAACCACTTTATTAACTTTATATGTCTAATAAACACATTCCTTATATTTTGAAATTTAATTTATTCAGATGATTTATATTTTTCTTTATAGGCAATACGTACTTTCCTGACTAAAGTTCCTGTTAAAAATAACAAGAAATTATTACCTGAAAGAAAACAGAAATTTTCTTTTACATGATAAAATTTCTGTTTGCTATTTAAAAACAAAAATAATAATAATTATTTTTAACTATTTAAGGAAATTAACTTTATTGAAATATAGATTTTAACCCAATACTAGTTATAGAAATTATTAGTTGTTAACTTAAACTAACTCCAGCGTGTAAGCGATTACTTACTTGATAGTTTTTATGAAGCAAAATTCTTATTCTTATATTTGTATTGACAAATAGATGGCAGCACAATAGAAATTTTTATTTTAAATCGAATAAAGTAGAATTTGAGACAAATTTTTAATTAAACGTAAAATAATCTTAAATTAAATGAAGGTTTTTTTCGGATGCTGGAATATAGAAAACTATTTATTTTTTATATGTAATATATTTTCCGAAACTGAACAATTATAAAGCTAAGTAATATCTGATAAAAGTTAAACTGACCTATTTTCTTCATAGTTAATTTATTCTCTTATTTTATTATTGAGGGAAAAAATAATCTTTTGTCATTTTTAAGTATTTGAAAATAGTAACATAATTTTTTAAAAATATTTGTATGATAAAATTGCGTATTTTTTCCTGCCAATAGTTAATGCTGTCAATTAATATATAACATACAAAAATATAGTATGATTCTCCTAATTATTTTTAATTCATAGACAGAGATATTAAGTCTTTATATAAAATAAAAATCATAATCAAAATTGGTTGAAAATTACTTATTTAGGTACACAATCGTTCTAGCAGAGGAACATAAAACAAAAATAGGATGATTTTTTACTTTTTATTAAATTATTTGTATTTGTTTTTAATTTGAAAATTATTTAAAAATCATCAATTTATAAATTTTAAGAAAAATATATCACTTAATTTCTATACTAATCTTTGAAGTGTCAATATGCATTCTATAATACAGTAATGAAAAAAATAACGATTTATATATCGTAGGTTTTTTTTTTTAAAAAAAAATATATGTCACAATAACGGTCGTTTTCGTATTATCAAAATAAATCACAATTTTGTCTATTGTAAGTAATGAAAATGTTAGCAAAATAACTTTTTTTAGTAAATTTCCCCCGAAAATATAATTTACTGTCATACAAGGAATTTAAAAAAACAAAATCTTATCATGAAAAGGAGAATAGAGGAAAAAAATAAACAAAAATTCTAAAATCAGATAAAGCTAACAGTTCCCTATGTATGATAGATATGTATACGTTCTTTGTAACTAAAGATGAGTAGGAGTTCTATGTTTTCATTTCGCTATTATTCCCTTCATTAAAATAAATTGTTTTTAACTAAATACATTTAAATAAATTTTTTCAATTAAATATCATAATAAAAATAATCTTTGTCCAAAGTAAATGTAAAAGCAGAAAATCTGAAAAGTATTTTTTTTATAAAACTACCTTATGCAAAAGAATTTTGGTTTATTTTCTATATAAATTTTTTATTTTATAATTCTCTAATGTTAAAATTTCATATCGATATTCTTGGAAGATTAGACTTAAAACTTTTCAACTGAATTAGATTCGAAGGATACAACATAAAACTTAAAAAATATTAATTCAAAGCTTGATTCTTAAAACTCATTTTAACATCAAAGTTTTGAATATTTACTCAAAACGAAGCTTTATCCATAAACTCAACAAAGAGACAAAGAAACCAATTAAAATTTAAATAATTATATTAATTAATTTCGTTAAAAAACAATCATGAAGAATAAAATTTTGCTTACAATATTAATAATGTTCTGAAAATTCACCTTAATGTTTTCATTACGCTATTATTTCTTTTCTTAAAATAAATTGTCTTTAAATATATTTAAATAAAAATTTTTGAATTAAATATCATATACAAATAATCTTTGTCCAAAGTAAATGTAAAAACAGAAAATCTGAGATATATTTTTTTTTTATGTAAAACTGCGTTATACAAAAGAATTTTGGTTTATTTCTATTGTAATCTTTTAAACTTTTATTTCATAATTTTCTAATATTAAAATCACAAATCGATATTCTTGGAAGATTAGCCTTGAAACTTTTCAACTGAATTAGATTCGAAGGATACAACATAAAACTTAAAAAATATTAATTCAAAGCTTGATTCTTAAAACTCTTTTTCACATCAAAGTGTTGAATATTTACTCGAAACGAAGCTTTATCCATAAACTCAACAAAGCGATAAAGGAACCAATTTAAATTTAAATAATTATATTAATTAATTTCTTTAAGAAACAATTATGAAGTATTATATTTTATTTACAATATTAATAACGTTCTGCAAATTCTCCTTATATCTAGCAATTTCAATGAGTAATTTAGAATGAATACTCAAAATGTTTAGTTTATATAATGCTATATTTTTTCTCAAAGTGAGTATCTATATTGTTTTTATTCTTTGATCTATTCATGATTAATTTCTCTGTACAAATTAGGTTTTTCTTTTCGTTTAAGTTAAAAATCTTTCTATCGCCTATAAACATATGACTTTCAAATATTTCAAACATATGACTTTCTATCGCTTATAAACATATGACTTTCAAATTTATTTTTCAAATATTTTTATAAAAATTGTTTTTCAAATTTGAAATTCAGTCAAATTCTTTTAAATCTAAGGAGTTTTACCTATTTCCTTTTTCAATAATTCAAATAGATGAAAATGATCAATTCTAAAACGAAATTTCACTCAAATTTTATCTTATTGCATATAAAAAACAATTACGACTCAGACAAATGATTTATTCAAGAAACTAAGAATTAAATATCAATATTCTTTATTACAACTGCACTGAAGAACAATAAAAGATATATTGTTTGGAATTGAAAAAGAATGTTCATAAACGCTAAAGTATAGTGCCGTTACGTAACACAGATTTCTTGACCTATATGCACCGCTGGTCATGCATGTCAGGGAGACTGGATAGACAATGGAGTGCAGAGGAAATGACATTGTACTCTTATGACATTGCATTTACTTTGAAGGAAATTAATTTTCACCAGACATATATGAGACAATACTAGGTACATTCATATATAAAGAATATTATATGTTATCTAAGACATAATTATTTTCAAAGAAAATAATAGTTTTTTAAACAGTAAAAAGTTGTTAAGCTGATAAAATTTTTAATTTTTGGCATAATTTTTTAAACAATTAAATTTAAACACTTTCTCATAATTTTATTTCTCTATAAGAATAGAGTACCCCAAACAGTCAAGAGCAGTTGGCAGGAAAATTTATGCAGATTTCTTGGTAGTTGAGTAATGACACAATGAAAGATTGAAATTTTAATTGTTACCAATGAAGTTAGTTTTTGGTTATCAAGTCTATCAAATAATTCGACTACATATGATAATTTCAGAAAACAACAATAAATTATTAAAAAATCAACAGTCACATATTGATATAAATCATATTTAGTGTGCCACCTCACATTCCATGGAATATAAAAATCAAATATTTATCGATTTTAAAGTGAGTATGTAATGTAATATAATGTGCATTAGAGAAAGGGATCAATGTATGCTGCTTTTAAAGATTGAAAAAGGATTCGTTCAGATTATAATAGTGATTTTGTACCAAATTTATTTCACTAAATACTTAACCAACATTTCATTCTTATTTTCTATGAAATTGTGATATAAAAGTTTTACTACTCTTTCCAAATGCTCGTTATTTTCAAGTTTTACTGAAAACACACAATATTTTAAGACATAAATTTTTATTTAATTTCGAATCCAAAGACGATTTTTTACATGAATTTTTTTTTTTTTTCGTTTTAGGGCTACTAGAAAATTAGAAGTATTATTAAATTGTAATGGTATATACTTATATTTTACAAACTCCAACAATTAAATTCCTTAAGGTTTATAAATTTCAATAATACATATATGGGAATATTGTATTAAATAAAGTCAGTATTATAAATATTTATTAAATCACCACTTGCTAATGGAGGAAGTTTTAAAAGAAGTAATATTTAAATATTAGAAAATTAAACAATTATAATAAATTACTGAAAAACAACTTCAGTAAAAAATTATACTTGATTATATTTATAAAGTACATTTTTTACAGCATTTTATTTTAAAATTTATGGCGTTAATTAAAAGTTGAAAGAAAATTATGATTCTGTAAAAACTAGAAAAAGTAGTGATTCATATCTACCTATCTGTATAAACGTTCTTTTTTTTTCCAGATATATTTAGCCAAGTTTAACGTTTTAATGCTTCGGTTGAAATATATTAATGAATACTTTTAAATAAAAAAAGCAGTATGGTTTTGAATCTATGAAAATGTTTCCAAAAATAACTGAAACTCATTAAGATTTAGTTGGTTCATTGTAAATATTACGGATTATATGTAATAAGTAATTTAAAATATGAATTTCGATAATTTAATATTAATATATTACCTTTAATTTACCTTTTAACTGATAGTTGCTTTGTTTTAAGATACTTGATATCGAAGTTACTTAAAAAAAATACTCATTGACAGTTATGTATAAGAAATAAATTTCTTTGTGCAACTGTATATCATCAGTTTAATTGAATGATTGAGTTTCATAATAGTACGCTTCAAGGAACAAAGCCCGGATCATCACGCGTGTATGATTTCAAAATAATAAATATGTGAAAAACTGACAGCCATTTCATTCAGAATTCAATGATCTGCTTGTGATTATGTATTTGTCTGTTAATACAGTTCGAAGAATGTTCTTCCAGATTAACATTCTTACTTTTCCTGCATTTCTATCATTTCGCATTTTTTTTAAAAGAACGTTTATAAAAATGTTATGTTTTTTTTTAAAAAAAAAAAACGTAAAATGGTGAATTGACATTAAAAAAAGTAAAAATATTCATAATAGTATGATCTAACTAAATTATTACTTGTTTATTTTCAAATCATGAATAGATTGCGAAAGATTATGAGGTATTAGAATTCAATGCAGTTTTTTTATACTACAAAATACAAAAAAAAGTGGAATGGTCCGTTTTCCAAAAAATTTACAGAGAGGCATTCTTTATATTATGCCTTAAAGACGGCAAATTGAAAAGATTGTCTAAGATCATATTTCTATATAAGTTTAAAAAATGTTTGATAATCATTTTTATTATTATTATTATTATTATTTTTTTTTTTTTGAAAAAGAGATTGCATCTGACAATAGTTAGGTAAAATCCGGATTTTAAGTAACTGTTATCTAAAAAAGATTCCGCAGTTGAATAACCAGGATAAAAAATATGCGTGAATGTCTTAATTCCTTATAGTTTCGAAAGCAACTTTAAACATTACAAAAGAATTTTCCAAAACATTTTATTTATTTAATTCTATTTATGTTACTGTATAAAGTTCCCTTACATACTGACTGAATTCAGATATCTATATGTGTAAGTAAATCAAATTAAATTTTTGATATTTGTCGTAATGTGTAAACATACATTTTTATCGTATAATAAATCTATTTTTATAATTAAAACGGTAGTTATTCTTTGTAAAGGATCCTGTTCTACCAGCAATTTGATCACAGGAACAAGTGTAGAGAAAAGCTATCCGATATTGTCACGTGATTCCCTTCTATTGTTGATTTGATGTCAGATGCAGATTTAATAGATGAGCAGATGCTATTTCAGCGTTCTATTGGAAGAAATGTAATGGTAAACAGCATGAATCAGTTATGTGATATTTTATTAAAAGTAAACACACAATAAAATAGAATGATATAAAATTTCTTTTTTTTTTTTTTTTTTTTTTTTTTTTTTTTTTTTTTTTTGTAAAATATGTTCTTTTAAGTTTTTGTGAACAAGTCGTTCCTGGTAATATTATAAATAATAACGAATAAATAATAGCGAGAATTTTATTTTAAATAATAAAATTTATATTTTTCTATGAGATAAAGTATGTGGCCTTTGGATAAATTAATTATCAAAATATAAATCAAAAAACTATTACTCTAACTAGATATATTTTTTTTTCAAAAAGGGACTTTTAGGGAAAAAAAATTTAGTTTAAATTCTCAAAAAGGAAGATTGATATTGATTAATTAAAACTGCATAATGTCATTGGTTTCATTACGTAAATTAATTTCTCATTTAACTACAAATACTTCTTTGTAACATTATTTTAGTTTAGCCATATATTTAAATTATTATTCAAAATAGCCATTTAACTTACAAATGAAACTACACATTTCAACTTTTCTCTACAAATTGTTTATTTTTTTAGAATACAACGTAAATATTTAGTCAAAAAGAATGTTTAAAAGCTTAAACTTTTGAATTATTTAATTTATTTCTGCTTTTGTAATCAACCAGAATTTACCAAGAATTTATACACTTGATTGATGTTGTATTGTTATTTGCTAATTTAAGTATAAGTTATTAGTTGAGATTTTTACAATTAAATTTAAATTATTTTTTTCCGTAAGTGTCACCATACCCAAATCAGAAATGTTATACATTTATTTATATATATTACTCATTTTATAAGTTGACTTAATAATACAATTTAATTACATAACTAACTTATAAAACTATCCAAAATAAACATAACAGTTTTCTTTATATTCTTTTTATCATGACTTATTCTTTACATTTTGTAAGACATAAATGATATTAAATTCTAATATTATGTAAAACAAGACGTGAATATTTTTAAATAAAGAATTTTTTAAAAGCTTTGAACATTAAAAACTTGTATATGAAATTTAACACTTAATATGGATTTCACAGCGAAATATTACAAGCCTACAAAAGGATATCAGATTAGTTTTTCCAATTTTACATGTTTCTACTTCAAGATCTACAATAAACATTAAAGCAGCTATTCAGTTAAACCAAAATGTGAATGAACATGAATTGTATCGAAAAGATTGTGCTCACGTCATACAAACTCATTCATAAAAGAAACTCAACTTCAGTGACGTCACAAACCTTTGTTTAATGTATTTGTGAATACTACGAAATGAAAAGAGCAAGGAATTCTCTAAACAAGGACCTTTGTCATTACAATATGAATGCGCCATCTTATAATACTACTTATGCATATATTTATTTTTTTTTTATGGCAAGGCGTTTCTTTTTTATCTTAGGAAGATGACAATGCCTTAATACCTTATAAGTATGTTGTAAAAAAATGAATGATCTTTGATAAGTATGACAGTAGATTTATAAATTCACGAGCTGCGATAAATTAATTTGCACCTTTTACTTTGTATTAATTTTGTATGATTTTTTTTATACTTTCTTTTATAATATAAAAGATTAATTTCCCCTCTTAAAAGTGCATGCTATTTTGCATTTCTTAATCACTCTTTTTGTGTGTATATCCAGACTGGAGCTTTTTCCTGAGCTTAATGTATCGTATACCTCTTATTTGTTAATTAAGTATTCTTAAACTACTTAATTATTCATTTCCAATAAAAATATTTATTATTAAGGATGCAAGAAATAAGATTTTAAAAAATGCATTATTTTTTCTTTAAATTTTTATCTTTCACTGAAACGTTACGAATTTATTTATAGAAAGTTTTTAGTAGCAAATTAGATTTTACATGAGACTTTTATACAAATTGATACTACATATTTTTTTAATAAAGTTTAAAACAAAATGTTTAAAAAATTTTTTAAATTTTCCTTAAAAATTTCTTTTAAAATTTTAAAAGAAAAAATTATAAATTAAAAAAATTCTAAAATTTAAATTTATGCATTTGTTCAAATTTTAAATTTTATGTTAAAGATTGCGCATCTATAATCAAATTCTATTTTCTTGATGCAAGTATATTTAACCATCAAACATTTTATTAAATTAAAATTTTCTAATTTAAGAAATGTTCACCATACATATTAGTATAAAACAATCTTACACCACAATCTAATCTAAACAATCTTACACCCCGATCTAAAAACTGTATATTACACCACAATCTAAGCTTTCTTTCACTGATAAAGATAACTAACGAGTTTTAAACTGTTACAACATCCTTTCAGTTCTATCTTTAAAGCGAATAACGTCAGTTGTACTTCACACTAATGGCTTTAACAAATGTTAGAATTTGAATGATACAATTATTCCAAACCATTAAATCTACGATTGTTACAAATTATCTATGAAATGAGAGATTCGACGTTATAGTGAGAATTCCAACAATCTCATAAATTCTATTCTATTAAAGCAGATGATATTGAATTCTGTTTGAATATTCTAAACTCGGTTACACAATCTTGAAATAGGTTTCTTGACATTTGAAATCAACAAAATAAGGCATTGTCTTATGGATGCATAAAGCATTATTCAGAACGATAGAATTAAAAAAATAAAAGCGCAATTGCCAGTTATAGAGAATCAAAGAAGATAGAATTTTTTTCAAAAAAGGAAAAGTGGTATAGTTTGAAACAGAAGTTTTGTGAAAAATAAGAGGTTTGGTTCTAATATTATATAAGCATACCAGTTTACAATTGCAATTGGCACAAAGCAATTAATTATTCCTGCATTGAAATATGCTTCGTTAATTCTATTCTTTCGCTACATGTTTGAACATAACTATATAAACTACCTACAAATATGTATACATATAAAGGAAGGGAAGATTTTTTTCGTCCTCTTTTTTGTTTTTTTTTTTTAATTTATTATCATAAAGAATTATTTCCAAACACATTAAAATATATACGGTGACTCTCAAAAGTTTTCGTACGTTTTAAAATCTTGTAGAAAAAGCAATGTAGTCCGGAATTGAATTCGAATATAAAGCCAATATTTCTTCTATATCTCTTCCATATTATTCCGAATAAAACTAAACCATTTGTTTTTTAATATTGACTTATTTTTTTATTCTTAAATTGCAATGCAAGAAATCATAGATAAAACAAGCCATTAATGTTATTGTATACTGAACTATTTTTGTAAAATTTCTTAAGTAAAATTATCTTCTGTTACTTTTTTTTCATTTTGGTGACATTTAAAATACCATTTGACTTTATTCTTAGCTGCCTTTGTGGCGAAATCTGATCTGATGACGTCATAATTAAAATGGCAATTATTATTCTTTTGTGTTTTATGTTTAGATTTTTGATTTACCATTTGACACTCTCTCAAGTTTTGCATAATCAAAAACAAATAAAGTTTTCTAAAAAATTTACGCTGTGTTTTATAGGAATAATTTTATACGTTTTTAAAGGGATTTATATCGTTACATGGTAAATTCAAAATTCTTACTCAGTTATATTTTATAATTTATAATGGCTCGTTGTTGTAAGGAAACAATGAACATCATTCGAAAATGGATAATTTTTCATCATAAGTGTGGAAAATCTATACAGGATATCACTAAATTAGTAAACTTACTCCTTTCTAAAGTCAGTATGTGATAAAACGTTTTAAAGAGGAAATCCGGATCGAAAATAAGGTAAGAAGTTATAGCCCATCTACTGTAGTAGTAATGATAAGAAGAAATGAAGAACTTAAGAATATCAAAACCTTGGTTGTAATATTAATGAACGGCGGTGGAGGTATTCTTGTGCTGAGGTGTATGTCAGCACCAGGATTAGGTAATTTTGTATTTATTGATAATATAGTGAACCATGCTCTTTATTTAAATATTTTAAAAGATAATTTTAGATTACCCACCCGAAATTTGGGCATTGGAAAAAACTTTATTTTTTATCGGAATAACGACCCTAAGCACACTAGCCTCAACGTTCGCCTTTGGTGCCTCGATAATTGACCACAAATTCTGAAAACACCAACCTAGTCTTCAGATTTAAGCCCGATAGAACACATTTGGAGAGAACTAGAGCTTAGAGTAAGAAGACACGACATTAATAAGAAAACCGATCTAAAAACTGTAATGATGGAAGAATGGAGGAATATTGACGCGAATATTTAAAAAAAAAAAAAAAAAAAAAAAAAAACTGTATGCCCTGATGTTTGAAATCTATTGTAAATGCTGCAGGATATCCTACAAAATACTAAGTGAGAGAAATACTGCAATATTTTTTAATACGTGCAAATTTCTTTGAGGTATACGAAGGCTTTTGTGAAAAAAAAGAAACTCTTATTACTTTTTGATTATTGATTTTCTAAAAAAAAAAATTTTAGCGTGTTCATAAAATATTTTATATAATTTTTTTACAAGAAAGATATCTATAGATATTAGAAAATTCTCATTTTTAAATATAAATTTTTATTCATGAATAAAGCAATATTTCCCTGTTAAACTTGTAAATGTACGAAAAATTTTGGGAGCTACTATATTTTAGATTTTTTTTAACAATTCTGACTCATTGTAGAAAATATAAATTTAAATCAGTTATATATTTTAAATTAGCCACCAAACCTGTCTAGTGGTTAGCACAACTAACTACGGATGGGGAGGACCTGGGTTCAAATCCCAGCTCGGATATGAATGTACTTTCTCTTTCTCTCTCTGTGTTTCTTGTCCTCTCCTCAGATGATGGATGGATGAATGTGGCCCGCCCTATAAACGGGTTTGTGGTGGTGTGGGCGATGCTACTGGAACCTCAGTGACTTGGTTCACAGGTGCCCACCGGGTAACGATAAAATAAGTAACAGTTTCCGGCCTTGTTGCGACAAATCGGCTAATGAACTTACTTGCTCACGAGTGCCAACCATTAGAAATAAAAAAATTTTTAATTAAATTAAGTGCTTTTCGTAATTTAATTTTGAAAATTTCATCATTTATCGCTAAACTACTGACAAATGATAAGTGTTTACTTAGTAGTTGTTTACATCTCTCATTTGCTACCAAATCAACAGTAATTATTCAATGAGAAAAATTGTAGCTTATTTTTTATGTTTTTCATCATATTAACAAATGTTTTCTTAATGTAACCTTGGATTTTTTTTTAAATCACACACACACACAAATTGGCTTATTTTTGAGATTTATTTCTACAAGAGTTATAGATGAAATTCTTAAAAAACTGTAAATATTCACACATCTAATATAAAAATCAATTACAAAAACAATCTCATTTTTAATAAGAATTATTGGCTTATTTGATTATATAAGTTGTATGTATGTAACAATTTCATAGAAGATTTTTTTACCATATTATATACGGCATTGTACAACTAATTCTAATTCAAATTAATTCTAATTTACACCTGTATCTCTCTTTTAGTTTTCCTTATTCATCAGCTCATGAAAATGCAATGATGTTTCAATAAAGATTATAGCAATCAATGATACTTTCTATAGTTTAATAAAATGAGCGATCTCTAGAAAACAAGAGTAAATAATCATTAAATAAACTGGACAACAATAAGTCATTATTTAACCAAAAAAAAAATCACTTAAGTGATCCATAATTACATATACATGATAAAACCAGGCTTTCCCAAACTTCAGAAAAATAATTTTTAAAAACATAAAATATTTTTGCTATTATGACACTTTAAAAGCCACTTCTATGAGAGCTAAATATGGAACAATAAAAATTGTCTTACCAAGTTTTTTACATTCGATTTTATTTTTATTTGTAGGCATAAAACATTGCCAGCAAACATGAGTATAGTCATAAAAGAATAATATCTTTGAAGGTATTTTAATAACTGGACATTCAAGTTTATTTATACTTTTAGTATCGAAACATTTTGAATTTCATTCATAAAATTATTTATTACCATTCATAAAACATTTTAAATGCAAGCTTCTTGGCTATTTCATAATACGCTATTTTTGTGATAATTTAAATATTAAAATATAGACTAAGTAAATATACTTCATAATACTCTATTTTTGTGTTAATTTAAATATTATAGTATAGGATATAGTTACTTCTATTTAACATATATAAATGTATGTTTGTATTATTGATGATTTGGTTCACTTTAATATTTTCATAATTGAAATACAGTTAATTTTTAAAATCAAGTAACTTTTTTCACATGAATAGTTTTTTTGTATAAAAATAATTAAACCTTACAATTTAAATTTATAAGAAATAGTCTATCAAATATTTTATGAAAATAGACCATTGCCAAAAATTATTCAGAATTACTTATATTTTATTTAATGAATGAATATAATGAATATTTTTCTGAATAATTGGAGATGAATTGGCATTTCTCCAAATAATATGCGTACATTTTTTAGATTTAAATATATATTTCATTTTATATATTCTGCGAATTTTTAATTACGACCATTAATATTCAGTAAGGTCTTTTAGACCATGATGGCGAAATTATATTTGGGGTTATGCCTTCTTTTACTTTATTTGATCACCTACTTCTTTACAATATTTTGAATTATAACATTTAAACCAGTTAAATGAGTTTCAAATTCCAAAGAAAAGCTGTTTTTGTTAGACAGTATTGAATGGAGAATTGCCTCTTCGTTTTTTTAATATTGTTCTCAGATTTTTGGAAACAGAAATAATTCCTATGAAATAATACTTGCAATTCCCAAAAGGTATGCTACAAACAATTATATATTTCAATTTCAAATTACACTTTCCAATCGAACTTTCATTACTGAATCTATAATTCAATAAAAAAACTAAAGAGAAACTACTATTACGACATCAGGATACAGTGATAATATATTTTTTTTACTATTGCACAGTCCCTATAAAATAACTTAATTTACTAATGATAAAAATTTTCGAACTATTAAAACAGCATTAAGAACATTTTATACATTTATTCATTTGCGTAGATGGTGTCATTAACAAAGAATATTCAAACAATATCTTTAAAACGTGCAAACAAAGATTGAATATTTTCTTTGAGAAATACTACGCTTTATTTCAAGCAGTTTCATATAACATGAAGGTAGCTGAAAATAAAAAAAATACCATAAAAATGCTGTTGTATTTCGTGGGTTATAGTACAATGTAAAAGAACTCCTTCCTACTAAAAATTTTTAAGAGATACGCGGAAATTGCTAAAAGAATTACCAGGACATTTTTATGTGTTCAATAACAATGCTGTGTGATTTCTTAAATTAGAAAATATGCATATTTTCTTTAATTTTTAAATTTCTGTCACCCATTTTATTATGATTAACATTTGTTTAAACTTTATTGATAAAAAATTCCTTCTATATTCAACCTTCCTTTGTGGATTAAAATTTTCAGATTAAATGCTTCTTTTTACTTCTTCGTGTGTCTCATGTTTTAATCGTTCCAATGCAAGTAAATTGTTGTTATGGATATCTTAAGATATTATTTTGAAAGAAAAATGTATTCATCTTAAGCCTTTTCTCTTTTATCTCTCTTTCTTAAAGCTAATATATAAAAATGACCTAAGAAAATTTCTTCCTGTATTAATCGTATTGTCTCAGAGTGGTATAAAGCAGATTTATTCAACGATTAAGTTTTAGCGAAAGGAATAGCAGAAATAAACACCACCAGTTCACACTTTTTATTTCCAAAGCAATTCGGACGGAAGACATTAATTTTAATTTACGCTTTAGTTTTCGGAACAAAGACATAAAGATAAATGCCCGGTAGCAAGTCAGATTTATTCATTTAAAAAGAGAACAAAAGTTACTATTTAACGATAAAGGAGTTTCTATTTTTAGATTATGCAATTTTCTTCTCGGTTATTACAGCAATTTTAACGGATTTTCTGTTATGAAAAGGTCAATGAACTTTTCCGAACAATTTCGTTCAAACAGAATTATTAACCATCGCTTTAAATGCACGTGCGGAGTTGTATTTAATGTCCTGACGGATTTATATGAATCATTCTCATAAATTAATATTTTCTTCGAGAAATTTAATTTAAAACTTGAAATTACTTTTCGAATTATAACATTGAATCCTTTCATAAAAATAAATCGTGTATTATTTACATAATTTATTTTAATTAAATCGACATAAGAAATATATAACTCTTCTCAGAAAAATATCCTTAAATTGAATTTGTCATTAGATTTGGGAGATGGATATTTGGTGCAATTTGAAGTATATATTTTTCATGAATACTTTTACTTGGCATGGATGGCTGTAATTTGGCGCCTAATTTCTACGTTTTCTTTAAAACACATTAACTTGCATAATTTAAATTTACTAAAATAAGGCTTGCATTTGTTTGAGTGTTAAATATATATTTTTATAACAATATCTTTTTTTTTTATTATTTTGGAGGCATCATCAAATACCTTCCAATACAGGATATCAATTAGACATCATTTTATGATAAAATAAACACTGAATTGCCAGTTTAAACAGCACAAAATCTTGAGAATCGACTTCAATGTTTTCAAATCAATTTGACCAGTTAAAACCTCATATTGGATCACGGTGGCATGGTTAATTAGAGCTTCGTTCTCGTTACCGGAAGGTAGTAAGTTCGAGTCCCGCTTTATCCGAAGATCCATCGTGTTCACTAATAGGACTGGGGCTCGTAAAATATGTAGTGATCTTAACTCCTCCATGTGCACATTCCAAATTAATACCTTTTACGGGGTTACGAGCCAGGCTATTTGTCTTCTCTGGCTTCCCATTTTTGAATTGGGAGACCCAAATGGTGCTGCCATATACGAGCCAAAGTGGTACTTCCATCCTCGTCAGGGGATGCTCTGTTTATTAGCGGAAGACGCTCTTTCTGACTTCATTCTCTCAGTCCCAGATGGGAGAGCTTGGCTTCACCAGATGTCATTAGTAACAACAACAAAACATCATATTACGATAATGTGAAATAAATGGTGATGAAAGAATTTTGCTTTATGTTTTAAGAGATTGATGTTTTAAAGCTTATGTTCAAAGCTACGATTGTTGCTGAAAAAGTTGGCTAATGTAACAATAGTGGGGCTTGAGTTTCCTTTTCACAAAATATTTTCAGACAGCTTGAAATTTACTTCAAATGTTAGTGTCTTGAATCTTTAATAAGGAGAGTTTTTAGTATTTGTGACTTGTTAAAGGAAATTTCCTTTTCCGCAAAAAAGGATTTTTATAAATAAATTCTATGCAACATGTAGTTATGAACATTCGCACAATTTTAACTGTCTGGTTAATCTAAAGTAAACTTTTAACATTAGATTTCTAAGTAGAATGATAACTTGATACATAAATAACTCATTATAATTGAAATACTGAAGTACATATTAATTATAGATACATATGTATAGATAATAGATAAAGGTACGTTATTCCTGCATTTCATTATACACGATAAAGTACTAAGTAATTTCAATTATAAGACTTTTACTTCAATTACTTTACCTTAAGTTTATTTGCTGTAGATCATAATACATATTCTAAATGTAAATATCTTATTTCCAACACAAGATGTTTCTATATTTTATCTAATAATATGGTACACAACCCTTTTTCATAATTTCCTCTTATCGCCAGGTAATTAAAAAGTTATTTAAAATGTTTTCTAAAGCATTGTACCTTGTGTTTTTTTATAGATTATTGTAACTTTCTGTTGGTTAGACACAATAATTCAGGTTTGCTATTATCTTGTACAATTCTATATATTTTACTGAAATTCTCTATTAATAACATTTTAATAAACTTATAGTTATTTAATATTATTGAATACATATAGAGAAAAAGCATTCCCCATTACTGAAAAACATTATTTCACAGACCTTTTAAAACTTTAAATGAGCGTTAAAATAATAATTCAATAACAAATATACTTTATTATATGATACTAAGATAAAAAAAAATTCTACTATGAAAATATTATTTACTTTATAATATTTTTATTATTTATTGAAAGTGTAAAATCGTTTTTAGCATCAGTGGGGCTACCAATACTTTTCGAATAGTGTTTTCTTTCAGAAAGAATCGTGGTGGTTCGACAAAACCTGCCAAAATTGCTGACATTCAAAAACATTCGTTTCAACGAAACGAGAAACCACATTTAACTTCAGTGACAATTCTTAGACATAAGTGATCTTCTTCTGCCTGTGAAAATCTCCCACGATTTCCTGTTAGAGTTGGAGATTTCCCAGATTGTCTTTGCTCAATTTGACTTTAAGCATTGACAAGGAAACTAAATAAGAAAAAAAAACTTCCATTCTGATATTTACATTATTTTTTTGGAAAATATACCTATGGTACCCAAATGGGGGTATTTTATTTTATAAGTGTTTCCAAAGTCCCATTTTTTTAATTGAATTATTCAAAATTTTATCAGAATATTTTTTGAAATACATCCAAATAAAGCAAAAAAGTATAAATTAATTTAGAATTACATTTAGTTTACCTTGATTTAGAAAGACTCTGCAGTAATACATTAGTGAAGGTTTCGAGTTTGTTACCAGAAAATAGTTTTTAGTTAACGGCAATCAAATATTTGAAATTAAAAACCGGATGAATATGGTTCAGGTATTACCTTGCTCAACAATTCATTGAAAATAAAAATTTCTGGTTTACAGAAAGTTAATTCAAGATTAGTTCTTCATTAAAGTTACCCATTCGCTATTAATAATAATAATAATCGACATACTTTAACAACTACCTAATTCGAATTTACAAACAACAAAATGTAATATATTTTTAATTTTATAATTTTACTTAAATACTCATAAATCCTTAAATTATTTTAAACTGATGATTTTGTCTTGATAAGAAGATTTTACAGGGCGTCATAAAATGAAACTCATAAATATATATTCTACAATCAAAGAAAAATCATGTCTATCAACGGAAATCAAAATAAAATGAAAAAAAAAGATATCCGAAATAAATTTACACCCATTAATTAAGTGTTAATTTCCTTAATTTTCAGTAATAACCCTAAGTAAATTACTGAAAATTAAGGACTTCAGTCTGAAATACTAACATCACTCAAACAATTTGATTTTTTTTTCCATTTGTTCTCACAATTAGTGCTATTGTTTT
The DNA here is from genome assembly GCA_026290005.1 of Latrodectus geometricus. Lineage (NCBI taxonomy): Eukaryota > Metazoa > Arthropoda > Arachnida > Araneae > Theridiidae > Latrodectus > Latrodectus geometricus. The sequence continues at coordinate 51,023 of JAPDSC010144128.1, forward strand.
TGATAAAATAATTTGTATCCCTAAATTGGTGTATTTTTACACAAATGTAATTATAGAAGAGGGTTTTTCCGATTTTTCTCTTAACAAGTAAACAAAAGCATGTCAGTTCTACGCTGATTAATCGGCACGCGTGTATATATGTCAAATAACTTTTACTAATAAGAAAGAAATAAAACTTTCTTTTGTTCTACAATGATCTGGCAAAACTTCAAAATTTCCACCGAAAGAAAGTGTTGATGAGCTTAAAAAGACTCGTGGCAGATGATGAGAGCGCTTTGTTAAAACTGTATTAAATTTACGACCCCTTTGTTATTTTCATTTACCATTTGAAAAGAATTTAACCATGATACTAGCTTTATCATTCTTATTTAAAAAGAATTGTTCGAACAATTAAAATCCTACATACTTAAGCTTCTGCTAACTCATATTTTTAGTGTAAGCATATTTAAAGAGTGTATCTAGAACAATAATTATAAAACTGCTAGCAAGAGTAGTCCCTAATAGTAGGTATCCTCTTTTGTACTATAACTCTTTAATTAAGATTACTTAAAGTCAAGTAAAAACTGTAAATATCAGGGAAAAGCCATTATTTCAAATATTCTTAATAACTCAAATTTTTAGTATCAGCATATTTAAATGGTATATCTAGTACAATAATAATAAAAATGCTAACAAGTGTAGTCCCTAATAGTAGGTATCCTCTTTTGTACTATAACTCTTTAATTAAGACTACTTAAAGTCAAGTAAAAACTGTAGTAACAGGGAAAAGTCATTATTTCAAATATTCTTGCTGAATCATATTTTTAGTACAAACATATTTAAAGGGTATATCTAGAACAGTAATAATACAAATGCTAGCAAGTGTATCCCCTAAAGGTAGGTATTTTCTTTTGTAATAGAATTCTTTTAGTTAGATTACTTAAAGCCAAGCAAAAACTGTTAAGTATCGGGGAAAACCATAATTTCAAATATTCTTGCTAACTCATATTTTTAGAATGAGCATATTTAAAGAGTATACCTAGAACAGAAATAAAAATTCTTGCAAAAGCACATTCCCTAAAATTAGGTACTTTCTTTTGTACTATAATTCTTTTAGATTACTTAAATCAAAATGAAAACTGTAAGTATCAAGCAAAAGCCACAATTTCAAATATTCTTATAGTAGATCATATTTTTAAAAATGAAGATTTTACTTGGGGAATTGTTTTGTGTAAAATGGCAAATCCATAATACAAGCTTAATTATATATTCTTTATATAATTTCATTTTACAAGCTTAATTATGCGAAATCGTAGTTAATTTGCATAATTGTTGATGATGAACAACATGAGTGCTAATTCATGTAACGAGATCATGAGTGCTAACTCATATTCTTAGAATAAGCATATTTAAAGGGTATACCTAGAACAGTAATAAAAATTCTTGCAAAAGCACATTTCCTAAAATTAGGTACTTTCTTTTGTACTATAATTCTTTAATTTAGATTACTAAATCAAAGTAAAAACTGTAAGTATAGAGCAAAAGCCACAATTTTAAATATTCTTATAGTAGATCATATTTTTAAAAATGAAGATTTTACTTAAGAAAGAAAATGCTTTGTGTAAAATGGCAAAAATCCTTAATAGCGAAACCTTCAAGATTAATTAATCCGTAATCTCATTTAAGAAGTTTTTGAAAACAAAAAACTCTATCGAGATTCTATAGTCTCATGAAGAAAAATAAATGACCTGAAACAAGAGCAAATATAATTAGTACTCTCTAAATTATGTTGCGTAACTGCACTTATTATCATTTAAAAATTATTTTTCCCACAAGTCATATGCATTCTATTTTCTAAATATAAAATTACTATTTATTATTAGACAACTAATATTAGTTTGGGGAAAAATTAATCCATTATTTTTACGTGAAATTTTTGAAATTCTTTCAGATTCGCTTTGTAAAAAGATTTAAAACAGTTTTCATGTAGAGTTTTAGGTCTTGTGCGAAGCTACGACTGCTGACAGGTTGTCATGTTTGATAATTTTTGATATTTTATAGACATTCTCGACGATGTTGTATCCATGCGAGGTGCATCTTTAGCATCCAAATACCCAAATAAAATCGACGAAACCAAAATTGTGCGTAACTGGTTGTTACAGTAATATATAACGATAAACACCTTTCACAATTTTAGCCACCTAGTTAGCATTTTCGCCAGAAAAACTAAAATGTATCGAATTTTCTGTTTGTTATCTTCCATTTTTGAAACCTTGTACTCGTAACTGAATTAATCAAACAAAAAACCGCAAGAGAATATTTTAGTGTCAAATGTCACCTTTCCAATAAGCATAAATTTGAAATTGTTTGATAGATACCTCCCGAGATAGCAATCACTACAGACATCTACCGAAAAAATAATGGATAACTTTTTTCCCAACCTAATACTTTTAAATAAACCGTTAAATATTCGCCTGGAAAATTTAAATTGTATTCAACATTAATTTCTAATATAAGTAATTTACATTTAATAATCAGAGAATAAGTGAAACAAAATTATTCAATTTTTAATTCGAAATTTGTAGATAAATCATATCTAGTTAGTAAAAACAAAAGCGAATCGAAGATCGAACGTTTTAACTGTCTGTAATAAGGTTCACTGATTTTTGTAATCAATTGTCAGAGTAGGTGCAAGAGAAGTATATTACAAAATAGGAAACTTGTTTTTCTCATATTACCGCACTGTTAAGCTACTTGAACTTTCCAATTCAGCGATGAGTGAAATTACTCAGATCTCATAATAGAAAGTTGGGTTTTTAGCAAAAAATATGTCTTGGTTCCGCTTAGCAATTTTCCCTCAAGCTCATAAGTAACTTTTGCAAGTGCTAAGCGAAAAGAGTTTCTAAATTCTCAGCCTTTTTTCTAGGAAACACTTAATTCGTAGTTAATTTCGCTATGAGAATATTATGTTCCAAAGAATGTTTCTAAAATCTGTACAGCAAGTTCTTTACGGTTATGATGAAAAATAAAAAACATTCATTAGCTAGAAAGAATTTATAAAAATAATTCTTTGAAACTATTTTTCTCTTTTTCAAAGAAAGAACGCTAAATTATATCATTTATTTATCATTTTAATAGTTTCAAGAATGTAACAATGCGACTATGAAGATAATTAGTTAAAAAAAATTAATATAGCTATTTATAATATTTAAGTTTTTTAATATTATATTAATATAAAATACACATTTGAAATTTGTAAAAAGATCAACCAGTGATATTCTTGTAAATTCAAAGAATTTCAAACAACATTTATGAAATTATTTGTATATCCATAAAGATGTCCTTTATCTTACCTTGAAATATCATTAACTTCTTTCTGTTATCATTTTTTTGTTCATTGTCATTATTTCTGAGCATTTGGGCTCTAGTTTTTGTACAACTGCTTGTGAGTATTTCCTTCGCTCAATATAGATGTTTTTAAGGTCTAGATTCTATTTAAGCAGTTGATCTTTTTCAAATTAGTTTCCATGGAAAAAGTGTAACTGTAAATGAGAAACGAATCAATCGCTTCTATTTTCTTTGTCATATAAAGCTCACATTACAGTAAATGTCTCTCAATTAAAGATTATTAGGGATATTAAAAACCTTTAGAAAGAAAACATTTCAAACAATTAAAAAAAATCTTTTGCATAATATAAAGAAAATATCAAAAGAAATAAAACTATTACAAAGGATAAATTGAATAAAAGTTTTGTCTCTAAAAGAAGAATGTAAAGAATTTATAATATATTCCATAAATAATTATATTAAATTAAATACTACTAAAGATTTTCGCAGGTAAACATTAAATATTGATTTGGAAACCCAAATTATAAAAATCACACATAAATTAAACATAAATCGCGTAAGGTCGACCATAATCATGGGAAATACATTTTTGCTTATGTGGATACAGCTAAAAACTACATGGAACATTTAGTAAAATAATAGAGAACATTAAGAGAACATTTTGAGAACATTTTAAGAGAACATTTTGAAAAATGTTAGATTGCTTCGAATATTTACTTGTTAACTCTGTTGCGTTGTATTGATGATTGAGTGAGAAAGACATGAGAAACACAATTAAACACGGCCACATTTAACAAAACATAAAATCATTTTTTATAATAATGTACATTGTGTACACATTAATTTGCCTTTGTAAATATTGTTACAAATTCTTTGCAACAATTCTTTATTTATTTATACAACAATATAAATACTAACACAGAAGCAAACATAAATACGTTGGAATGCATTGAACGAGGTTATAGATTCACCGTAAAATACTGTTGCTAAAATAAAAGAATGTTGTTATGTAATAGCCACAACGTTAAGAATGTAAACAATCAAAGTTTCAAAAACATTGAGTTTTAACTTATTTTAAATAATACATTGATATAAAACATTTAATTGTTTATGATTTCCCTTTATTTTCGTTTCAGTTCTCAAACATATTAAAAAATGCAGCCAATAAGTTGTAGAATTTCGAATGTAATTACTTTTGTAAGAGTATATGCAGTTGTTTAATCATTTTGTACTGCTATTGTACCGTATAGATAGGAGTGCATAAAGAGTTGACAGCAATTGACACTAACTGAAGTATAAAGACTTATTGTGTATCACTTGCGATTCACCAGGCATGAATTTGGTATACTTAAGTTTTAGAATATTACTCTATTTAAAAAATAATAACACATTTGAATGCGAATAATAAAAATTAAACAAGGTCATAGTAATTTTTACTATAATTTATTGTTTATTTAGATCACTTTATCTTAATCCACTGTTGGCCGTTAAAACTGTATCTACAAGAATATGATCAAGTGTATGATCAAGAATAAATGACTTTATGAGATTCAAAATCCCATGAAAGGATAAAGAAGATGGAAATTATTAATATTTCAGCTCATTTAGAAGATGCAAAAAGGACAAATGACTTTTGAAATATTGCATAAAAGGAAAGTTGTGCTCCGGATTTTTCATTTGGAAATTACTTTAGAGTGTGTAGTTTTCTCAGAATATCGTGTTATGTCTCCAATATTTACCAGCAATCAGGGAAATTCAATTAAAAAGGAATTGCTTATCGGGGGTATAGATTATCGTTTCATGATATTGCCACTTGCACAGGTCGAAATTCAACCAAAGTCATCCGTATTTGTAATAGTTGGATTGCTGAATATCATATTGCATATCTCCAAGCTTTTTCTTGTCTAATGTAATAAAAACAGATATATAGTGAAGTCAACTTTGAAAAACCTTACAATGACATCACGAACCATTACTCAGGAAATGGTCTCATTTCAATTACTTCCATTACCAGATCGTACAGTGTAGTGAGGTTTAAAGCAGCACAGACTGGCAGCACGGGGACTACTTCGTTGGCTTTCTATGACATCATAAAGACAGACGGTGACTCTCAAGTTTTACGACAAAGCTGGATACAGGACTGGCAATACCACCATTTTTTTCAAATGAATCATATGATTGTGCAAATAGCATTCTGTTGAACTTAGCATATTCGGAGACTCCGAGAAGAATCCTAGTTGTCAGGTTGCTTCCAATATTGTCATATAAAATGTGATGGAATGTCCAATATATACATGAGACTCATATTTGTAGTTCGGAATAACGGTAGTTTGAATGCCCATTGGTGCATTTCTGACATCTTGAGGGAAATGATTGTACCCTACATTCGAAGCCACATGAATACCAACTTTTAAACACACAGTGCAAAAGCACATGTTTCACATTATACCTCAATCCTTCTCACTACAAAAGGTATTGTTATCCTGATCAGAAACATGTTCTGCAGATCTTATATTAATTTAAGGATTTTTGTTCAGAGTTGCTGAGGGACTTATGCGCCATCTTCTTTGGCTACTATGCTTTATGAAGCGGGGCATAGATTTGAAGCAGCAAGGAATTAATTGTCTTTTTATGTCACCCACCTTCAGTTCGACACCACACTAATTGAAGAAGGGTATTAAAGTATTATACCTGCTACGAGTGGCAACAATTTTTCTTGATTTCGTACTACGCAAAACCCCAATTTTCTTGCAAATTTAAAAATTTTGATTCAATACCATATTGTTGACGCGTGTAACCAATATCGTTTTATTTGCTATCCTTCATGGTGTTGCGATTATAATAGTTTGTAGTTTTTAACATATTTTAATTCGTTTTATACAGCTGATTTCCTTCAAACAGAACTTAAAATGTTTGTAAAATAAAACAAAAAAATTTACTTTCCCAGAATACTTTTGCATTTTTAGTTTCAGATGGTTTATTTACCCAGATGGTAGGTTTCTTTTCTATCCTTGTATGACTGCCTGGTAAGTGATAATTTTTTTGACAGCTGTTTACATTTATTTGCAGTCGTTTGCAGCCATTTAACTGGCACTTTCACAGTTTGCGATAACATCAACAAATGTTTGGAACTGGTGCCACTGATTATGTGATATCACACTATTTAGATATTTTTTTTCATCAGTACAACATTAAGCTCATGAAACACTATTGACACAACTATATCCTTGAGGTGTTAATGTTCTCCAACAATTTTCAAGTTTTCTGACTTAGCAACACCATTGAAATATTGTTGGGATGCATTCCAAATGGTTTCGAATTCTTAAGGCAGTAAGTACATTTGCTACATTATCTACTATAGAAATTTGTCGGTATCTTCATTAAATTTATGTCTCATCGAAAATGATCGTGTATAACTGCAAGTGATTGATTTTTCATTAATTATAATGAACATTGTTTGTCTTGGTATTTTTCGTAATTAAAAAGGATTTCGCCCTGAATTTTCGATCCTTTAGTTATCTATTTAAAAAATATATTTAGCTCACTCTCATATCTGTAGATCAAGAAGTTTATCATTTTGTACTATTGAATATAAATTCTTATGAAAAAACCATACTTAAAAACTACATCAGCATAAAAATTAATATGTAACGGTAATTTTTTAAGCAAATCTAGTATCAAACTAAATATAAAATATTTTACACATTTCTAATAGATGCTCCTTTAATTTTGGTAACTATGTTACTAAATGGGCAAATTTAATTTATTGGAATTATTTTCTTGTTAATAGTAAAATAATGGAAACTTTGCACTTGATTTTCAGAAGTTTTAATAACGGTAAATGGAAAAACGCAAAAAAGTATGTTTTTATTTATTTATTATTTTTTTTCAGAAATCACATCGAAGAGAATGTGTAACTTTATAGCTTAGATAAAATGCTATTAAGCAACATTTGATAACCAATCAGTATAAAGTATGTTAGGAAAAAGTTACATTAAAACGTTTTGTACTATGAAAATTATTAATTCAGATAAAAATTTTGCGATTTTTTGCAGATAGATTATCTGAAAACTGCTCTTGCTAAAACTTAAAGATAAATATAAGATTTTTTAGTAGATTATTACAATTCATATTACTTCAAATTTACGAAACGTAAATATTTTCCAAAGCTAGGAAATCTCAAGAATTCCAGACATATAGCATTTTATTCCTTGATATTGTGTAATTTACTACTGTTCTTTTAAGACCAAACTTTAATAAAAAAAAATACTACGAAAATTTTCCATTTAAAAATCATTGAGAAGTAAATATTAAAAATAAGGAATGAATATTAGATTAAACAAATATTCAAGTATTTATAAACTTCGTTTCACTGAATGTTATCTGAATTTTTAAATGTTACGACAAGAATTTAAACAGCAAATTGGCAATGAATATTTTCTAAAAATTAAGAAGGTAATAAACGACTAAAATTAATTTGGTAATTATAAGCGTGTACTGGAAAAAGAGTTGCTTTAAACAAAAAATCATTAATCTTACCGTTTTAAAGTCCGAAAGTAAACCCTATCAACCAAGTTTAATTAACTGTGCGAAAAAAGAATAACTTCAAAGACACTGTGACGGAAATTAAAATAAATAGAAAAAGATTTAACATGTAAACATAACGGTATACAGTTGCATTTCGGTGTCAATCTATCTTAAAGATGGTGAAATTTATAATTCAATGTTGGCAACAGTACACGAAACCCGCTGGCTTCTATTTAGCATTGATAATTACGGGGTCTGGAATGTATCCAAAAAATTTGCTTAAAATAATTACTTTGGGATAATGTAATATTTATGCTAAAGTAACATTAGAAGGATTGACGATAAACAAATAGTTATTTATACTAAGTCAATTCTAAAATAAAAATATTTAAGTTCTTTTACCTTGAAAAAAATTTAAAATTTTTGTTTTAACTAGGGCAACTCAAATAAATAAAATAGGAAGATTTAATTTTTTCACAAATTAATGATGTATTTTCCTTCACATGATGTATTCAGTTCCATTTATTTCTTCTCTAGAGTATATATCAGAAATAAATCACGTGAGAAACATTAACAATTTTTATATTTCCCCTTTAAGGTATCTTAATTATCAGCAAAATAAGTTTTGAAACAATAAATCTGTAAATTTCTTTACATTAACCACGTGGTATTATGAAATGAAGGAACAATAATACATTTTCATCAATAATTCTTAATCTTTCAACCAAAGATAAACTCATTTCAGAAATTTTACTGGACATTATCTAATTCTATTCAAATAAAAAAAGGTATCTAATGATGTTAAATACATTTTATATCTCAAATAAATGTTTGGGAAATCTCCTACTAGAAAACTTGAAGAAGAATGTTGATTAAGTTTTAAGTCAACATTGTTGACGATATTGGCAAGCTACACATTTAACTACGAACGAAAAAAATAATATGAATTGCCTAATGAAGATTAAATGCTTATTTTGTGGGGTTTTTTTTTTTTCTTATTAAGAATAGATGTTTATTTCCTTCTTATTGGGGGTCATATGAAGAACTATTCGCCACAGTATTTTGCGCTGGAAAATGGCAGCACCCATAAAAAGATGTCTAATAATTTTCTAAACTCATTCGATTTGGAGAGTTCAAAGTAGACAGGAAGTGATCGAAGCATTTAGATACCTTGCAGAGCTAATTGGATAATCATGATATTTATCACTCCCTGAAAAAAAAGTAATATTACCAAATGAAGCACATTGTTTTCGTATCGTTGGGTAATGATACTACAAAAATATAGACTAATGATGATGGACTATTGTAGGTAATAGCACACCAAACCATATTAGCGAGTTATGACTGTCTCAAAACAGGTTTCTATATTTGTTGTCTGATTGGACTTATCACTATGCTCGCATCTAAATTCGAATTCATTGACTACCATTTCTTGACCAAAAGCATGACTGATCAAAAAGCATTATACGATTCTAAAGTATCTATGGCTCAATTCTGTAACTATATAAAAATCTGGAGACTTAAATCTATTAATAATGGAAACTTTCTCTTTGGAACTATGTTCGTACTGCACCTCTTTCAGTCTGTGAATTATATTACTCATATCAGATTATGGAGTGTGTCCCATAATTGCTTTAAAATGTCAACGATGGAAATAACCAATTTTTCTAGGGTTACATGGCTAACACATGGCTAAGGATGATTTCGTCCATCTATGCTGTTAGTATGGCAAAATCACTACATCTGCTATGTACCACATTTCCTTCTCTTAAGCCATTTTCACCACAATTAGTGCACCTTATCCTTTTAGCAGTATCTGTTTGCTGGGACTCAGAATATAATCTGTTTTGATGATTTGATCTCTGTATTTGCGAGTGCGCTTTTCTGTC
>JAPDSC010144128.1:66499-85773 GCA_026290005.1 Latrodectus geometricus
TATATATATATATATATATATATATATATATATATATATATATATATATATATATATATATATATATATATATATTGAGGAAAGTAAATATTATTATTTATATTTCAGCATGAAAAATAAAATTACAGTTGTATAATACGTGATTAGAATAACATATCTTTGAATATATTATTTTATTTCAGTAAATAATTTAAATTGATTTTTTCTTGCTTTACATCTTTTTTGGCTTTATAATTCTATCATACATAAATATTGTTCATGCATTTAAAATTATTTCTATACAATTTGTTTTGCTGGGCATCTGCCACATCTTGATATAGAAATATTCATTAAAAAGAAAGAGAAATATCATAATTCATTTATCTAGCAATTGCGTGCGATCACTAATTATCTTTGCAAAATTAATAACTTAAATCATTCATTAATTTATCTCTTCCAACTCATTATCCTTGATGATTTCCGTATTAATTACCTGCACTAAGAAATCATCCGTGCATTCATAGCTCTTATTTAATCATACTTTGCAGAATAATACTTGTATAAGAAAAAATATGTTTAATTAACTATAGCGTTCAGTATTAAGTTACTTTAAATCGTAATCACACTTTGCGGTACAATGTTAAAAGTAATATTTCACTTACTTGGTTTCACTGTTGATGTTTGTGTTAAAACAATTTATTGATAGTAGAATAACGTGTCATACCCGAATAGTGACTCTTATCTCTATGAAGATCACTAACTGTTAAAACCTCATTTCACAGATCGAAAATGTATCTCTATTAATCGAAGTGACCTAAAATCTGTTGAAACCCTGGCTCAACAAAGTAATATCATTCTATTAGAACTTATATGAACTCTAATTACTTACGATTTAGTATTCCATTTTATAGTATGGTAGTTTTAAGAGAAAAGCTTTATTATTGTTCAATGCACAGGATATTATTTGTGGTAATGTATCATTAAATACATAGTACCCTTTTCAAATGCTCACTATGTGGGCATGTAAGTAGTATAAGCTTTTGCCTACTTTAACTAGGGTTAGGCTGAGGGCTGTAGTTTTTAGGGGAGATATGACTAAAAAAATTATTACTTTTGCCAAAAAAATGTTATATCATATATTAATGTCACTTACTTTTTTAAATCTGCCTTTGCATAAATTAGCACAAAACTAACTCTAGTGGCCAGTTAAGGTTTCTGAATAATGAGAACTTAAATTTAGCTTCTCTTTTCTGGAACAAAAAAAATGGTTTTTCTAAGATATTTTAATATTTAACATCAAATATCGCACTAGAGTACACATTATCAAGACATATTGTTCAAAATTATTTGATCAAATGTTTAAAAAAAATCAAGTCCTCTTTGGAAATCATCTCTGATGAAGAATTATTTTATTAAGTTTCATCATAAAGAGATTGTTTTAAAATTTATTATATAAACTATATAAAAATCCTATTTTATTTCTATAGACAAATGTATTTATCATAATTCAATAAGAATATCTACATTGCTTTAATACGTACTTAAAATACAAAATTCTTGTTAATAAAAGCAGCATTTATAGTCTTTTGAATAATTTAAAATAATTTATTTATACACTTATCATCAGCCCATGGGGTTATGGTGAATTTCATAAGAATGATAATTTGATTCTTTGTAAAATACAATATCTAGGATGCATAAATCCATTAACCTGGCGTTGATTTTCGGTTTAAAAGAAAATTGCAGCATAACACATTGATAAACATTATTATTGAAACACCAAGAAGAAGTAACGCAAAATCAATATAAGTAAATAAATATTATTTCCTAACAAAAGAACTCTGCGGAAAAATTTGAAAATAAAATTATGGTTCGGAAAATGTATTTCGTCGTATTTGAAGCAAACACAAGATGATTTGTGCATTAGTTTAATATATAGAATCAAATAATTTTCATGGCTTTTTCTGATAGCACACTTTTGAAATGGTGGGGCCAAATATGTAAAATGAAAATCAGTCGATCAACTTAACACATGAAATACCCATATAATGTTTCTAAGCAATCCGATATTCAATTAAGCAAAAATTTAGGGACCATGTTGGTCATGGAAGGATTTCGTCAACAGATATTCTTACATCCCTGTTATTGAAGGTGCAGAGCATTGGCTTGTTGGAAAATAACTCCTGAGAGTAACTTTAAAGAGGCAGTACAAGTGGTTATGTGTTGTTCTGGTACATTGCTGAATTAAGATCAGAAATCGTTGTGATTGATAAGCACAATAACCACATACATTTTCTTTAATAACCCGTTTCATATCAGTAATTTTATATTTCTTAGCATTGATTCAGCTACTCAAGTTAGATATGAAGTTTTGAATATTTCCGAAAGCTTCGACCGAAAACCAGAACTATATTTGTGTTTCCTCGGAAGAGATTCTCTCTTTTTTAGTTTATCCGTCCTTCCTCTTCCTCCTCCCCTGGGAATTGAGGGATGTCATTTTTCTTGCACTTTTCGCGATGATTTGCTGTAAAAATAGGACGTTCACCAGGTGGATTGGAGGGGAAGGAACTGCTTTGAGTGAAAAGCTCGACGAGGGAGAGACGTGGAAAAGAAAGCAAACTTCTATTTTATGAGACAGTTATTCCTATTTCATAAGATGGATTTTTTCCCCCAGAGAGAAAGAGGTCTTTATCATCTGAGTTTCGCCAGAGTAATCTAATGTTCAAAAACAAAGTACCTTGTTATTATTATTGCATGCTCTCAGAAAAAGCAATTGGTCTCCTGTCTTTTAATTCGGAAGGATGTTTTCTTCTGTCTATTCACCACGACAGCAAGAAAAAAAAATTAACAATACATTTTTCTCCAATTTAATGTCTATGAATTTTTATGAAACCAGATAAATAATTGGAATCAAATATATGTTTTTCTTTTTATTTTAAATATGTCTTTGTTTAGCTTAATCACATCATACTTGAGCTACACATTCATGAATTTTAAATAGATTTGTTTTAAATATTTAACTTTTTAGATAAAATAAAAGTTCTTATGAAGGGTTAACTATTTGTATATGTTTGTCATTATATGCTGCATAAATATTCAATATATGCAGTCTATACATTAAATGCAGCGTGTAAAATGCATTAAATCAATTTATACAGCATATAAATTAAACCATTCATACGCTGCATAAATTGATAAAATTGCTTCGTTTTTATTTTAATTGTCTATCATTAGTTTATTTGTAGAATACATAATTATAGGCCGCCGTGGCCTGGTTGGTTAGGACGTCATTCTCGTTACCAAAAGGTGGTGAATTCGAATCCCGGCTTAACCGAAGATCTGTAGTGTTCACTAATCACGTAGAATCTGTCGGGTCACAATGTCCTCCATGTTCCCATTACAAATTAATACCTTTGGGGGTGGTTGGAGCCACGTTTTGGGTCATCACTGGTTTAAATCTCTAAAATTGGAAGATTTAGATGGGACTGCCATCTATGCGCCAAAAGTCGTACTTCCACTTTTGTATGAGGGTGCTCTATTCAAAAACGGAAGACTCTCTCTGATTTCATTCGCCTAGTCTCTGACGGGCGGGTTGGCATTGCCAAGTGTCATCAGAAACAACAACAACATACCTAGTTATTTCATTTTAGATAAATTGTTTATTTTATACGTTAACTATCTCTCATTAGTTAATTTTTAGAATACCTAGTTATATGGTAGAATAACTAGTTAAAGTGTCAAATTATTAACATTTTACACACTTTAATGGACATGACAATTATTTCATGGAATAATTAAGTATTTTAAGAAATAACTGCATTATATACTCTTTAACGGTAACACACACATATATATAGTGAAAAAATAGGATTTTTCATAATGTTAATTCTCACAAAGTAATAGTTGCTTATTCCCTCACCAAATGAAAATAATATCATTGAGTTAACATAATAACATACGCAAACTCAATGTTAAATAATAACATATAACGAAGAGTAGTTAATTTCACTTAATCCGAATTAATTAATTATTAGAATTTATAATTCTTGAGAATAAGAATTTAATGTATACGAAAATAGTTTAACAAAATTAGAACTACCTACAAAATAAGTACTTAGGCATAAATGAGAAAACAATTCGATTTACTCATTGATGCTAAATATTTTACGACCAGATTTTTATTTTACCATTCTTAGAAATCCTTATTTTGTATCATTAATTTAGTTAAAGTAAGAGTTGACATTATTTTTTTTATTTTAAGAACACAGTAGTCTTTTTACATAAGATGTATCAAATCATGCGATTTTTTTCATTCCTACAACACAGATAAAAACATTAATAAAGTAACTTAGGTTTCATTTTTTTATGTTCACACACTGAGAAACAGCTTTAAATTCCCTTTAACTAGAACTACATATAACGAGAATCATATATGTAAATCCAAAATGTTTTTACTGCTAATAAGTACACGCATTATGGTATTAAGTTCATGTAAAAAAATGTAAACTAAGAGCATTTTTAAAAGCTGCATCTAAAAATTGGACAGCAATTTGGAGAGATAAATATGGATATAAAAAAAATATGTTTTATAAAGGCTGTAACTATATTCTGTGTAAAAAGATTAGAAAGAAATTTTAAATCTTAATCATATTGTTCATAGAAATCCGATTATAAAATTGTGCTTAAGTAATTATTTAGTAATATTGCAGTTTTAATCCTTGTGCAAAATATTAAGAAAACGCTTTAAAATTTACATTAAAATAGAAGGTAAAGAGATTATAAATTATCTGTTCGTACACATATTTTGTTATTACTTTCCTATTTTTAAAATTTTACAATAGTAATCGTGATCAACTCATTATCATTTTACACAAAAATAAGTTGTTTGAAATCCTTTATCATTTTTGAGATCATCTTTGTTTTTAATCTATTTTTAATTTTTGTACTTAAGCGATACAAAACATAAAATAAAATTATCAGAATATCTTGTTGCATATATATAAATATATAATAATAAGATAGAAACCTTAAATTACCAATTTGGAAGCAACTTTCCAAAATTTTTACTTGGAAAGTTGTTTAAATAAATTTAAAAATACACATAATCATTTTTACTTAAAATATATTAGCGTTATTCATACTCCTAAAACCGTGATTTTCTGCCTGTATTTTTCCTTCAAAACACGTTTCTTTCAAGAAAAAATTATTATCGTGATCTTATCACCTACTGCAGAGTTAATTTTCAAGAAACGTGCCTTACTTTCAACCTACACTTACAGAAAGAAATAACAAATTTTACATACAAATATTTTAAATAAGGATATGATTTAAGTTTAGTACATGGCCGAACTTTTTCTTTCGTCAAGAAGTATTTTGAAGAGTGCGAAAGTTTTTAATTGTTGAATTATTTTTTTAATGCTTAAATAGCCTATACACACCTACACATTCACACAAATGTACATACACGCACATTTATAAATATATGTGTGTGCACTTGTTTGTGTATATATGTGTGTGTGCATAACTATAATGCACATTTTATTAAAATGTGCACATATATGTGATTCTCTTGTTAACAAAAATTTAGAAATAAAGCTAAAAAATTCACTTTTTTATTATAATTTTACAATTTCAAAAAGTAATTTAAAAAATAGGTAGAAAAATTGCTTTTCCAACTTTGAAATGCCACTTGAAGGATAAGAAACAAAAAAACTGCCTTAGAAATAAAGCTTCTTCTTGCGACAAGTTGAATGAAAATGCTAACATTTTTTTTACCATAATTAATCCAGATTTCTCTGTTAACTTAATTAATTCATTATTTCATACTGTTTGGTTCATGTAATCACTCAGGCAAAACAATTGTTTCAATTTTGCAATAGACAGTAGTTTCCTGATCTCTTATACTTTTTGAGAAAGAACCGCTAAATTCCAAATTTCACCGTTAGGGATGCTGCACGTCTTGTAAGTTATAGTCATTTTGGTGAAAATGTGCTTTAGGTCCCCTACTTGGCACGTTTTCAAAATCGCCGATGCCATGTCGAAAATTCTACCACTATTTCAAAGTGAAACTTAATTAGCGACCATTGAAAAGGCTACAACAAAAGAGTAATTAATGAGCATGCGTGGAAAAAATCTTCAAATTCGCGAGTTGGTGAAGTAGGGGACCTAAAGCACAATTTAACCGTCATTTTCTTACACCTCGATAAGTTCTATGACCGTAACTGTTGATATTCAGAAGTTAAGAGTGAGAAGACTTTATTAAATATAATGTATGTCAATATAAAAAAATAATAATTAGCATAAAAATAAAAATATTGGAATTATTCAACAATGCCCCAAGAATGTCTTGAGATTTTTGTACATTGCAAGTTGTATCGAATTGAAATCGCTTATATCATACTTGAAAACTGAAATAGGATGGGAATAAATAGAAGAATATGGCAGCTTATTCCTCCAACTCATTTCTTTTAAAACCATGCTGAGCCAATAGTTTTAAAATGATGCTATAATAAAGTTGTGATGAATAAGAATCAATTAAATATAATTATTATTTATAAAACAAAATAACTTGCACTTTAACAACAGAGAATTAGTTTTAATCTTTTAAATATTTTTAATTACTTTATAATCTACTTAAGATTCATTTATAATAGATTGATATAGTCATATGATATATTAATTTATAATAAAAATGTGTAATTTAACGTATAAAGTTTCCGAAACATTACTACTGTAGAAATTTTATAAATTCGATTGGTGAAACTTTTACAACATCGCACATATATAACAAAGTATACTAAATAGCATTTTGCTTAAAGTTTATAAAATGCACCTATATTGAATTAGAATAATATTTAATTGAATTTATTATTTTTTACAGTAACATCTATTTTTTAAAAGTAGATTCCTTTGTAAACAATTAAAAAACAAATTTAAAATTCTTTTTTAACTATATAAACTGATTAACCTTAAAAAATTTGAAATATATATATATTGATAGAATAAAATCAGTTTACGTACATTTAAAATAGGAAACTGAAATTATAACACTGTAGATTAAATTATTGTAGATGCACTTTCATTTTTCATTGATATATTACATGTGAATCTTTCTTTTACAATGTCATTAATTCTTATTCGATTCAAAACTTAAAACTATCGACAGATATATATTTGCATTGCCCTTAATATTCAAATTTTGTTTTAAAAATTAAAATAAATGGAGGTTCTTAAAAATATATAAAATTTAATTGAAAACATATCTTTACTAAGTAATGTACTTTTCACACAACTGAATTCTTCCCTTCAAAAATTGTGTGAATTTTATAAAACGCTTTTTTTAATTTTTTCATGATAGTAGAATATATTCTGAAGCTAGAAAAAACTTTTGTTAAAAACATTTTAACTACAAGAAAAAAGTTCATAAATTTTCCGCTTTTTAAGGAAGAGCATTTAAATTTTAAATAATATTATAAAATGCATTTTTCTAAACTATTTGTTACTTAGAAAATATTTGTATTTTTTGTAAACTGTGGATGTTACTTTAACAAACAGTTGTGTTACTTATTTAAATTATATGGGTTTAAGAAGATCAGCCAGCATCCACGTGACCACCCGATCGTCAGGCAAGGACCTAGCTGTATTTTTAGTCTCCCCCTTTTAGATACCAGCAGCAGACCCAGACCTTGCACTTTCAACTCCTACTACCTATTTCCCCAAATACTCTTTCTTCCGATCTGGGCTCTAGAGAGAAGAAAAGAAGGCCATGATCCTGCCAACCGGCAGAATTTGGCGAACATTTCAGCCAGACACCGAGGTCGCCAGTCAAAATGCACCTCGTGATCCAGGCCACTTCATTTAAATAGTAACATCTGACTACACATTAACTTCAAGGGTCTTATATGTATCTTTAGAGTATCATTTCTTAAAGCTTGTTACTTAAAATACTTATTGCACTATTTAGTAACTGATCATAATTTTAAATCAATAACTTGCTGCATCGATAAAAAAAAAAAGCTTATATGATTTTTATTAGGGTTTCATATTTAGAATAAATTGTTTTAATGAAGTTTCTTTTACTATTCATTCAAACAATAAAAGGTTTTCTTGCATTTATAGAAAATCTCTTAATCAAGATTTTCAACTTTAGGAACTTTTCCCAATATTTTCATTGACTAAAATAAAAAAGCATTTAAATTTTCGAATAAAATGAAAAATTATTACTGCTAATAATCGCAAGCGCGCGCGTGTTAACGAATTAATTAATCTGTGAATAGTAGGTTTCTATAAGTTCCAATAACTAAACATATTTTGCTTCAGACTATATACAATAGAGCTATCATATTTCGTTCCCTAAAAAGAAAATTTTTTATGAATCTCTGCTCGTAGTCAAGTATTGTTTCTTAGACATGCGTTTTTTTTTTTTTTTTTTTTTTTTCCCCTATTTTCTATTTTAAAAGTTAGACTTTTTTATGCTTTAAAAATATATTATGAATGAAAATTGACACCAAACGGAATAAAAACTACAAAATTATATAGTTTAAGTTTTCCCAATTCTTAAAGTGCAAATTAAATTATTAGGACTATATATGACTGTTGCTAATACTTAGGAAGTATATCAATATAGATCTATATTGTGTAAAGTTGCTTAGAATATACTCCAAGTGAACTTCTTCAGAAGATATTTTAGAGAAAACAGACTATTTTATTGCATTACTAATTAAAATGTATTGCCCTGAAAACTTTTAGATACTCACTCTGATAGTTGAGTTTGTCCCAACAAATGTACATCCTCTATAAATCTTCATAAAAATTTCATTCCTAATTGTTCTAATCATACTAGTAGTCTGTAAAACTTTACTGTACGGTCACCCTTGGCGACTTTTTCAAAATATCGCCATTTTTCACAAACGATTAGAATTGCCGGAATCACTTATCTACGATTAGTCAAAGGCAGGTTGCCAGAATAATTTCTTTATCTCAAAATGTGAAAAAATCCCGCCAAGGGTAAATAAATTTTAATGCAATGAAAATGGCCGAACTTTGTTGTATAAAATTTTAGGAAAGCCCACACCTTTGGTGCCAAACTGAAAATAAAGTGCTAAGGTAGAACAAAATGGTGAAACAACAATTCCAGAAACAGTTAGGCTCATCATATCTAGTGTATCAAAGTAGGATTACGAAGACTGGCGAAATTTATCACCAACCGAAATTATTCACTTCAAGGGTGTGAGATCTGCTAGAATCCAACCCATTGTTGTTTAAAAAAGAGAGCAGACGAATAATGTTGCCACTAACAAAACAATAAAGGGAAATTTATTAATTACGTATATTATAACAATAAAAATTACAAATACTTAACTGTAATGACATCTAAATGTTGTTAAATGAACAAATATATTGGGCTTCACTACAATTGTATACCTGAAATATTACATCAACTGGTAAAACATAATGTACTTAAAAAACAATGAAGTTAGAAATTATGTAGATAATTTCAAAATATATTTTTTAATTAAGAATACTTCTGAGGTAAGGGATAGATCTTAGTTGTATACCTTTTAATTTTACTACATGAAATCAAAATGCTTATAACTCTAACTTTGCTTTCAGTTCCAGCATAAACACCTGTTATTCTTCATAATTATTATTATAGGGAAATGATATTTTTCTCTTTTATTAACATTAAATCATTAACTGATAATTTTTGTTTTACGATTTTTTTCCATTTACCCATTATTATAATTGTGATATATATTTTTGACTCCAACATACCCAAAAGAAGTTCTGAAAAATTAATCTAAATTTACAACTATTTACAAAAGATTTTTGATTGTTCTAGATTTCTTTCTGGTATTGTTGCAGAGCTAATCATAAGAAATGACTAGAGTGAAAACAGATCTATTGTATTGTCAGATTGGTGAAGAAGAAATCTTGAATTTAAACAGGACTCAATCTGAGTTATAATGTGACAAATTCAGCATAAATTAAGGTAGCAATTTCCAATGCTCTCGAAAGATGATATTCCATCAATTTGACTGCAAATTTCCATAATGTTCCAAAATGAGGTATTTCTGGAGGACTGAAATATCATTTTTTGAAGTCATTAAAATGCCTTAAATGTTTCGGACATCTAGAACTGTTTGGCTTAAGATCTTTGCTTTCGCCATTGAAATTTGTTACATAATTTATAATTTCTCTCTTCTTGCTATAAATCTGTTTGGAGCTTTACTAAAGATTAAGAGCTCAAATTTTCAACAACTTCAAGGTGAACAACTTTAATAGTGAAACAAGAAAAATGCAAACAAATATAACTTAAATTATTTCTCCTACGACGAACAGATTTATGCTATCATGAATGAGCAAGCATAATACTGAAACAACTTGATTAAGTACTCTAGGGTGTAATTTTTGTATGTGGGATAAGAAATAATTTATTCGGCACCTTGTACCCAGTGTCGATAACGTATGATACATTTTTTTACTATTTCTGATCTAGTATTAATTTTGTAGATAATTAGAAAAGAGGTCGAGTAATCAAGAAGAGTGAGGAAAACATTAAGAGTCTGTATTCTTGAATTAGATCTACGGTTGCCTTTCGTCAAACTATGAGGTGAAAATTAATATCTTCTAGATGTACTCGTACTTTTTTGTACATTCTCTCAATATTTGAACAACTAACAATTGGATGCATTTTGAATATGATGATAATGTCAAACACTTCTGATTGAATTGTAGGACCAACAAATACTAAACCATTGAGTGAACATTTTTGGAATGTTTCAGCGGATGCATTAAAAACAACTGGTAGCTAAGTAGCTATGTTTTATGTGCCTTAATACTTTATTATGAGGTACTAGGTGATACACATTAATGATAAAGTGCAATGAGAATTGTGCTAAGTTCCGCGTGCGCCAAGTTGAGAAATTACTTGCATAATTTGTATATGTCAGGTTTATTTACTAGTCTATCTTCCAAAAGCAAATTCTTTTTGATATTCAACTTTCTTGAATCACCTAGTTTATAAGGAGGTTCCTTAAATGGTAAATTAACTACACAATTACGAGTATTATCCCTACGATCAGTAGTTTTAAAATGGTTTTTACATTTAAATTCTGGTTTTAGAAAGATTATTACCTCAACTTTTTTCAAAATCTAGAATTTTTTAATCAATTATTTAGTATCTAATTCAATATTGTTTAACGATATGTAAAAAGCATCTATCTGAATTGTGCAATCTTGTTTCAGGAATTATCCAACACAATCTTGTCCACACAGCTGTAAGAAGTTCCTTTTTTTCAGTTTGTTACTTAAAACCACTAACATGAGAATATTAACTCCTAAAAGAAAATCTAGGAAAAGGACTTGAAGAATTTTGGGTAGGATAGTATTAAGTAATTAAAAAGAATTCAAATATACTTGAAAGTTATGGTTTATGTTATAAACTGTCACAAACCTTGTCCATAACAAAAAGTAAAGTTTGAAGGATTTCGACCGAAAAATCTCGAGAGAAAATATTTTCTAATTCTCCATTAGTGTGCGAAGTAGTCGATTTCAAAAAAGAAATTTGAACTTCAGTATTTTTCTTACTTAAAGCAAGTTTTTTTACACAAGTTTCAATGATGAAATTAATCTATAAACCAGAACCTAACAAGTCTTGACAATATACAAAACTGCCAGTAGAATTGCCAATTTGAATTAATGCAGTATACAGCAAAACATTTTTACTTCTATAGCTATATTTCACAAAATTAGAGTTAAAATCTGTACACAAAATACAGTAAGGCAACCTGTTCCCAGTTATCTGACCAGAAAAACTGGGAACAGCTTGTCTTACTGTATTTTGTGTAAATACTGTAGCATGTATTGATAGCCTTTACTTTCATTATTAGATATAGAATGTGCAATAGTATCATTTAACTTTGAAAAACACAATAACTAATTAAGCTTATGATAAACAAATTTTGCATCAAGATTTATTATACAATATCTATTATTTACAATACCATAAGAGTATGCTCACATCCATTGGCATCGACAGTAAAAATGCTGTTCTATTTAGAACACGAATACAATCGGAATGACAATTTCGTCCTATTTTTCGATATTCTTTTGTTCGAGACAAAATTTGTAAGACCTCTGGGACACGGAACAAAATTTAATAATGTAAAATAATAAATTGCATTTAAACTATGCAATGGGCTGTAAAATATAAAAAAAAAATATTAATGCTATGAGAATTACGAAAATCCGTTAGTTACAAAATAAAAGCTGAGGAACACACACACACAGTGTTGCCACTAACAAAATGATAAAGAGAAATTGAACACATTTTACCAATACTTACAAATAGTGACATCTAGTTACTATATTAAGTGATATTTTAAAATACCCTTAATTATTCTCTCACTTAATGATCTGAATTACCAGTCTTGGCTTTTCCTTTTTATGCTGAAAGAGTTTCTCTAATTCATGTAATAAAATTTGTGCATAAATATGTATTAAACATAACATGGAACCTTACAACTTAAATGACTAAATTAAATTTAAAATGTTGCCAATGAATCTAATATTTTTAAACTGTTCTGGCTTAGAAAAATGTGGTTAGGTTTTTATCTTACAAAATTAAAAATTCTTATTTTTTTATTTTTACATTTGTTTTCCAATCATATGATAGAAAGAATGCAATTAAATAATCAAATCACATTCTTAATTACTTTTATTTAATGAAAGTAATGAGTTAAATTTAGAAAATTCAGAAAATTTTTAAAAATTAAATAATGTTTGTTGTAAATTTAGCTTTATTTATTTATTTATTTTCGTTTCATATTATATTAAATTGCTGATCTATTATTTCGAATCTTAATACTTCTTCTAATGACCTGTGTACATTCAACAGTTTCCTGGTTAGAAAACATCGGCAAAACTTTTCAAAAGCACTAAACTTCGAATTATAATTCCCTTGCGGGTTATATTTTTAATTTTCTCCGTTAATTATTGCTTTAAGCCGGCAGAAAAATCAGCTTTTGTAAAGTCACAGTTTAAAAGGACGAAAATAAATCTCATTAAAATGGAGTGACTCAAACGCAAAGAAGGTGCTGGTGTTGTTTTTAAAAAGGAGAGTGCAAAACAATGCGTCCTTCTTTTTTTTTCTTTCTGCGTTTTATTCTATCCTGGTCGGCTTCCCTTTTTATTTTGCATTTTGATGGCGCGATAAAAGTAATTAATGATTATTTCTCGTGGAATTAGAGTTAACTTGCGCACGCCAACCAAGTAGCTGGCGAAGCGTGCTCAAGTAGCGTTTAAGTTAGTGCTAGGAAGGAGTATAAAGATAAATTCTTCATTTATCATTAAAGTATACATATTTAATGATAAATGAATATGCAGTTTGATAAATGTATATCATAGTAAAATCACGTATTGCTCTCTTTGATTTATGAATTTGGTGATATTACATGGTTTGTGGATGGTGATAATGTGGTGAATCACTGCATTCATTGTTAAATTAGGTTTATGTAAAATATTACCATGGAGTAAAATAGATCAAGGATAAAGTTAAAATGCATTACAGTTGCACTATGTTTACTAAAACGCATCGAAATGTCTCTGCGATAATATTCTAATCATTTTAGAGAGTATTATTAGTATTAAATTTAACTAGATATTATATAAAGTTGAGAATGCAACACCTATAAGAGTGTGCATTAAGGATCTTTGGGGTTACAGTATGTTAATGCATCATATTGTAACCATAGTATTTTAATTCTAGGGAAATCCAATTTATATTTTTGTGATAGCTATAATAATTCTTATTCATTAATGTAACAAAAATTCTAAATATGATACATGTTTATAATTACAAGAGAGATCAAAGAATAGATTAACCTGTTAGGAAAATTACCTTTACGAACTTGATATAATGATTGCATTTAAATTGATTATAATATGCATGTTATTGTTATTCATATTACAATATTACAAAATAAATTAAAATGTGTAGGCCATTGGCAGAGTTTAAAAATAACTCTTTGAGACTCTGATTATAAGAATAGCTATATGAAGTGAACTCTTCATATCTAATTTAAATTTCCCATAAGTTTATCTGCATTTCTGAATATTATATTAGGTTGGGGAAAAAGAAATCCATTATTGTTACGTGAACTTTATGTAACTTCTTTTGAATTCGCTTTGTAAAAAGGTTTAAAACAGCTTTCATGTAGATTTTTAGGTCTTGCGCGTTACGACTGCTGACATGCGGTTAACTTCGATCATTTTTGATATTTTATAGACATTTTCGACGATGATGTATCCACATGCGAGGAGCATGTCTAACATTAAAAATACCCGAACGGAATCGAAGAAAACAAAAATTATTCGTAACTGGTTGTTACAGTCTTATATAGGACGATAAACACCTTTCACAATTTTAGCCACCTGCCTATCTTTTTCGTCGTTACAAAAGAAAAACGAAAATGTATCGAAATTTCTGTTTGTTGTCTTCCATTTTTAAAACCTTGTACTCGTAACTGAATTAATCAAACAAAAACCGCAAGAGGATATTTTAGTGTCAAATGTCACCTTTCCAACGAGCATTAATCTGAAATTGTTTGATAGATACCTCACGAGATATCGATCACTACAGACGTCTACCGAAAAATAATGGAATACTTTTTCCCCAATCTAATATATATTACATGCATTTTATTACATGTATTTCTGATAAATCAAATACTACGGTATAGATTGTCTAAAAATAATTGTTATTATTGTTGATGAATTAATCAAAATTTTTAAGATGATTATGATATTTAGTGCAGTATAGTTCTTAATAACTAAGTTAATGTATATCAATCTTAAGACAGAAAAGCAATCCAGCCAACAACTGCATCAACTAGATATCAAAAATACGTTCATTGATAGAAATACCATCAAATAACAATTTGTTTGATGCATAGAATCTAAATTAATCCACCAAAACTAGATTTTTGTCACGACAGAAAATAGAGACTATCCTGTTAAAACTGATTCAAAATGGCTTTTTACGTTTGAGATTTAAACTTTTAGATTGTGTATACAAAATGAATTTAAATGTTAATTGAACTATTGCGTGATTGTTATGAAAAACATTGCCAATTACTTTGTACTATAGTTTTAAGCTAAATCTATGGGGTTGAAACAATTTATTCGCTAAGATTTTGATATTTTATGTCATAATGTTTTTCTATGTTCTATATTATAAGAAATTACTAAGATCCTTAAATCTAAACTCATTATTTACAACTATCACTAAGATATTGTTTATTATCATACGAATATGGGATAACCATTGGTAATAAAATAGGTAACAAAAAAACTACCTTTAGGTAGTTTTTTTGCTCGACAAACTATTTATTATTTCCAAATTTTCCTAATGGTCCCCCACTTTCTTTTTTATTTAGTTCCTTGGGAAATAAGGGATTTCTTATTTACAATGTACGCTTGTCTGTTTCCAATTTGTGATAGTCAGTCAAATTTAGGGGCGGAATGTGAAGCGGCTTAAAATTATAAAAACGAAGGCGTAGTAAGTGCTACAAATAAAGCTATGAAAACACATTAATTTCATAATGAATTACTTTGAAAAAACATGTTATTAAAATAGTATTATCACCTCCACAGGAAAATATACAGATTTAGACTCAGGTATGGGAACTACAAAATGGTATCATAATCTTTTGGACACACTAATGACATAACTATTTTAAGTTAGCTTATTTGATCCTCTGGCAAAGAAAACCCGGTATTCAAATGAAATCTGCTGGGGGGGAGTGAAGTGCTTTATCATGCACTGCATCTGATAATATATATATTTGCCCTTGTCCCTTTACCATCGTACCCTCTGTATCGTTGCCAAAGAAAAGGAGAAAGAAGTTGCAACAATATCTTCCCTCGCAACCTTGTCCTTTCACACCATTTGTCATGCAGAAGAATCGTTCCATGGAAACTCCAATATATTTTTCCCATTTCTTCTCATCGTTTCTTTCAAAGAATTTGGCGCCTTAATGATATAGCATTGCATTTTAATGTGATTTCTTAAAATAACAAGACTGCAGTTCTCTTTTTTGATGTCCTTTATATTCTCTAAGATTCCTTATATTCACCCACTATCGAATATTTTCACTTTTATTTATATATTTAACAAGGATCTTAGAGAGTGAAAAAATCTCACTTCTTTTACTTTTAAGAGATATTTAAGTGCACTAATAAATTTGTGTTCAGTTTTAATATTAACACGTTGCTACTTTTCTAAAGTAGCTCACATATTTTTTTCATTTTTTTCTTAGCTCAATTCTTATGATGAAAATTTTCATTAATTCGACTTCCTCTGATTATTTTGATAAAACATGTTTACGCTTAATCTTGGATTATAGAAAAAAATACATGTATGTGTATAAAATGTGCGTTGTCAAACGGTATACCTTTATTTCGAGAGAATTCATACATTTACTCATAAATTTGATTCACGGTTAAATAGAGTTATTAAGTAAGTATTTTTTTAGCTTCTTTAACAAATACTATTTGTCAAATTATTCTACCAAAATTTTTCAAAATTATGAATAATCTAATTGTATTTACTGTAGTATTCGACCACTTACAGAACAGCGGCTTAACTTTGTGGTTGAAGGAAATAAATGACTTCTAGTTCAAATTCTAATCTCTATTAGAACATTGTGAGATACAGATTTCCACAAATCTGTCTCTTTACTAGGTACAAGTAAATATTAGGTAGTTTTTTAAATTTTCTTCCTTGAGTTATATAAACAAACTTCCTGAAAATCAATAATACTTTAAAAATATTAAAAAGTTTTGCAGTAGCTATCTGTGTTATATATTATGTGCTGTTATTGATTATAAGGATGATCAAGATAGCTTAGGATTACTAACATACTTTTCGAGCTCAGATTTGAAGAACCAATCATTACTAAACAATGAGACAGCGATACTCTTTTCTATTTCCTATATTCACATCAGTTGGGGTGAGTGCTTCTCAATTTACCGAATTTCCTTTGTTGTTACAAGTGAATATATTCCTGAAAAACACCCCTCAGAAAATAAAACGCTATGAATGGTAAAAGACTTGCAACATTTCAAATAGTGATTAAAATGTGACCTATTTATAGAATCATAATCTTAAGAATAAGACTTCCGTTTGATTCTAGTTGCTTTTAAATAACCAGAAACAAAAGTTTGCAATTTTTTGGCAAGCACTTTTAGCAAATTTACTTTCGGTAAAAAATAGAAGCTTGTCCCTTGCTACATGCAAATAAAGTCATTTAAGCATAATCTTCTATGAAGTAAATACATAGGGAGGATTTAAATATCTTACATTAGTTTTTTTAATTCATATCTATTAAGTGGAATCAGGTAGTAAGACTAGACGGCAATTTTTGGATTACTCAAGGAAAAGAAAAGTTACCAGAGCCTTTGGATATCTACCTGATGATCCGAGGAAGGTATTTCATTTCTCTTCTACCACCAAAAATGAAAATTCAATGGAAGCATTCCCCTATATGCCACTTACTGCCGTATTCACCAACCAGAGTTAAACGAGGTTTCAGGGTAAAGGGCGAGTTAAGTCATGAAATGTTATTCACCACGACAAAAACAACGATTAACTCGCCTATATGGATCCCTAGAATAAACCTACGATTTCGGAGTGCTAACACCGAGTCAGCAAACAATGGCGGACTTAACAGATATGTTTGTTGACGTTGATGTGCAAGATTGCTAGCCAATCAGAAGCCGTCTTACATGTTGTGTTCAGTTAACTCCAAAGTTGTTTTACACGAATTTCCCCGCTTCGTGAATAAGAATCGGCGAGTCATACTAGAGTTGAGTTATATCCGAGTTAGGTTACACTCAAGTTAACCCGTGTTTGGTGAATACGGCCGTAAGAGAAGCCTATATCCCACCTGGGGGGGCCTATATCCTTTAGAAGGCGTGACTGCTCTTTCTAAGGGACAGGGGTTCTCCCAAAGGTTTCTTGGGGTTACAGATCCCGAATCTTCATAACCAGATTGAGTACTAAACACTTCAAAAGAATGAAAATTTCTCCCAATGGCAATCGAAGCTTCTGGAGTTGCCTTTAATGCATAGATACCGAGCTTTCTCCAACCATATCTTTGATTGCCTTGCCATATTGGCGAAGCTTTTCAGGATCCATTATTCCCACTCATTCATCTCCTCAATTTCACGGTAGTTATTGATATAACCTGAGCTGTCTTGGAAAGTTTTGGCTCAATTTGATCCTATTTCCTTACTCTACGAGGCAAGACAACTATAAGTAGTAATTTAAATCAGGAGCTTCTGAAGATATTAAGCTCGCAATCTATTTTAAAAATGTGCCTTGTTGTTTTCTCTTTTGTCCTTTTTGATTAATCAATGATAAAATCAAAATAAGAGTGAGTTTATGTTGAAACAACAAATAATTTATTCTGAAATTTCTTACGAAATTTTCAGATTTTCGTAACAAACCGGAATAGTTTGAGACACATAAATATTTTTTTTTAATGATAATTCTTAGTAAAAATATTTTTAGGATATAATCTAAGAGATTTGTGCATTCTTGAAGAATCAACCTTCATTTATTAAACCCTATACCAGTCGCAAAATGTAGAGACAGATTTATGATGTATTCAGGAATAAATAACTCGCCTCAAAAGTATTCATTAATAACATTTTTTCTTTAGAGAACAATGTATTTACTATAAATATAATGATTAAAAAACTTAATTTAAAAGCTTTTTATTTATGCATGATAATTCACACAATATCCATGGATAAAAATTTATTATTTTTCGTACTTAATCAATTGTCACCACATTGTGAATAATCAAACTATTGAACGCGTTTGTGTAATGTTTTTTAACATCCAAAATCTATTGTTGATCTTCAATAAGACATTTCATTCATAATGAGCTGCGCTGATATGTCGCAAAGGCAGAAACTCTGGATTCTTCACTCAAGCAACTTCAATGGATGTGTGTATGCAGAAAACATAATCATAACACCCATCTGCCATGTTCAAAATTGGTTGGGATCGAACCCGAAACATACCCTTCCAAAGAGTGCAATTACACTACCACGATAGGCTTCCACTTCTTATTACAATAGTGTTGTAAAGGAAAAATAATATTTATGTATTACTTATCTTAAGATAAATTTCTCGAGCAGATAGAAGAAGTGACGTTTAATGTGACGTTCACTTTGACGTTTAATTCAGTAGAACTTAAGTCCGACTTCCACCTTAGGTTTTTGAT
>JAPDSC010144128.1:85783-135562 GCA_026290005.1 Latrodectus geometricus
GGTCAAGTAAGCGCTCGTGAACAAAATATGAAAGAAGAGATCGAATGTCATTCGTATAATAAAATACTGTTCAAAATTAAACTTGTGAAAAGTGAAATTTTCTTAATAAAACTATAAAATATCATCATATAATAAGAAATTTATATATTTCTAGCAAAATAAAAGCTTAGAAAGCCACATTTATATTTGCTCATATTTATACTAATATTCGTATTCAAACTCTTAACCATCTTTCTTAAGAACTCTTTCTTGAAGATGAAGTCGATGATCCGATATTCTATTCAACTTTTCTACAGGATTTCGCTGTGTAATGAATTTCGAATAACGTTTAACGAAATATATTATGTTGCGAATATGTTTGAAGCCAAACTTATTTAATTTGCGCTTGTCTATAGTAAACACAAACATTGTATGACGTAGTAACCAAGATAAATGAACCTGCATAAAATGCTTCCTTTAACGACTTAATTAAGTTGTTCACGGGAAATTTATAGGCACTTAATGTTTTTATCAGATCATAAAAATTCTTTTATCATTAAAGACTCATCCCTAATCTATAAATTACATCTGAAATTATAGCTTCAAATAATATAATAAAAAGCTCGTTGATTCTCCATGATCAATGTTCTTTCGAAGATATTAACACTCTAAAATCCACGATTAATAATGTAAAGATACACAAAATTTATCTTAAAGCTTAAGAATAAAAACTGATACTTAACACAGATGATACTAAATTTATGGTTTCATTTTTAAATCTTACTATGAAATAAAGATTTTTAGTTCTTAGAAGAAGAAAAGGCGTTATTATTTTGAAAAGAAAATTTATGAAATAATCTATTTTTTATTAGGTCCATGATAATATTGAATGACCACATATGTTATTATAATATTAATCTGTGACATCAGCGCCCAACCTATCTAGTGGTTAGCGTAACTGACTACGGATGGGGAGGGCCTGAATTCGAATCCCGGATCGGAAATCGATGTACTTT
This sequence comes from Latrodectus geometricus, assembly GCA_026290005.1. Classification (NCBI taxonomy): domain Eukaryota; kingdom Metazoa; phylum Arthropoda; class Arachnida; order Araneae; family Theridiidae; genus Latrodectus; species Latrodectus geometricus. Next base: position 86,779 of record JAPDSC010144128.1, read on the forward strand.
CTCTTCCTATGTGTTCCTTGTCCTTTCCTCTGATGATGGAAGAATGTGGTTCACCCTATAAACGGATTTGTGATAGTGTGACGTGGGTGATGCTACTCGTACCTCTGTGACTTGGTTCACAGGTGCCCACTGGCTAATGATAAAATGAGTAGCAGTTTCCGGCCTTGTTGTGGTTAAAAAAGGGTTAATCACCCAAGTGCTTGCTATTAAAAAAAATCTGTGACCTAGTGGAAAGACAGCATTCTTCGGAGCACAGGGTTCCAAACTCGATTCCACTACTGCTGGACAAGGAGATTAATGATGCTCTTCTACGTACATTCATATCGAGTCGGGTGCTTGTGTGATTTCTGGGTTTCCTCCCTTGCGATATATGAATACAGACCACTATATATGAAAATTCCTTTCACGCTCGCGCAAAAGATAATTTATGTGATGTTTATTTAAATGCCTTGCAATGGTGTCTTAACTTTAGTTTGCTCACTATATGGTGTCAAATGTTATTCTTGGTAAAAGAAAAAAAAATTGTTCTTGCAATTTGATTTATTTGTATTTTGTTATTTTACATCACACTTAAGTTTAATAAATGGCTATTGGAAATAATGGGGAATAAATACTAAAATAAACATTGTAGGGTGAAAATTCTTAAAATTTTAAAACTCAGTCAAATGAAAATGTTTGTATCTTAATTTACATTATTCTCACACAAAAAGGGCAAGGATAAGATTTTTCAATGTGCAAAAGTGACCAGATCTGTGTTCTTTGCCATGAACATAATCATTTATTATTTTATCATTAGTTATTTTTTTCCTTTGAAAGAAATCACTGTCTTCCGTCACTTGGGACGAAGAATCACACATTTGGATCTGTCATTCTTCAGAGAAACTACAGTCATTAATTATTTTATTGAAATATAATGTACTTCTATACTACTGAGATAGAGTTATGGAAAAAGTTGTAACATATTTATGGACTTACAAAAGAGAATGGTTTGAATCACTTGACATTTGCCTCCAGATGTATCTTAATAAAGTCCTCATTACATAGCAATTGCCAATATGCAAATAAAAAATTACAAATTTCAGTATCTTTAAAAATATATATAAAATTTTCCTTTAATTGTCTCACAAAAGTTTTAAAATAATCAAAACATTCCAAGTATTGATTAAAAAACTAATAGGATTCTCAGTTTAGAATTAGGGAAAAAATTTTCAAAATATTAGATAGGGGAAAAAGAAATCCATTATTTTTACGTGAACTTTATGTAACTTCTTTTGTATTCGCTTTGTAAAAAGGTTTAAAACAACTTTCATGTAGATTTTTAGGTCTTGTGCGTTACGACTGCTGACATGCTGTCAAGTTTGATAATTTTTGATATTTTATAGACATTCTCGACGATGTTGTATCCATGTGAGGTGCATCTTTAGCAAAAAAAATCCCAAACGGAATCAACGAAACCAAAATTGTGCGTAACTGGTTGTTACAGTCATATATAGGACAATAAACACCTTTCACAATTTCAGTCACCTGGCTATCCTTTTCGCCGTTACAAGAGAAAAACGAAAATGTATCGAATTTTCTGTTTGTTGTCTTCCATTTTTAAAACCTTGTACTCGTAACTGAATTAATCAAACAAAAAACCGCAAGAGAATATTTTAGTGTCAAATGTCACCTTTCCAAAGAGCATAAATCTGAAATTGTTTGATTGATACCTCCCGAGATATCGATCACTACAGACGTCTACCGAAAAAATAATGGATTATTTTTTCCCCAACCTAATATATATATGTGTGAATGTAAACATGTATGTTACTGTAAAAACCAGAAGTCTGGTAAATCCTATGTTTTACCAGTAAAATCTAGTTTTTCCAAAGGGTTTTGGTAAAAATCCAAAGTATACTTTAATATAATTTTTTATTTTGGCTTTTTACCAAAACACTGTTGTAAAATGTAGGAGTTACCAATGTCTTACTGTAAAAGTACGAAACGAGGGATTTTTTATGATAGGATTTTCCATTCTTGCAGATATATTGTTTACACTATGTTCCAAAGAGGTTAAAATATTTCTTGATTAGTAGCGTATATTGTAAAAACGATCAAAATGAGATAATGTCAATGGAAATCTTTTACAATTATTTTTCAATGAATTGCAAAAAAATGAAATTAAATATTCCAGTATTTGCAATTTTACAAAGAAAATCCCACAGAAAAAAAATTATCCAATGCTCTGGATAACTATTGAAGAGATTTCAATAATTTTTAACAATAATTTTTCTATGAATAACAAAAATTAAATTGATAGTCAAGAAATAAAAATTTTGAAATTCAAAAGAGAAAATGTTTTTATTTAATACTATTACTTCAATACTTTTTACTACCTGTTACAAAGTTGAGTATTGTGACATTTTCAATTACAAAGTAGATCATCTGATTCTTTAAACATTGATGATGAAATTTCCATTCACAAGCTTATTCAAAATCAATTTAAATCCCTTGTTTCAGACTTTTAATGGAAGGCGTTGGCAACTCCTAGCTTTTACCACAACGATTTGATTGAATGGCTAAACGGTATCATTAAAACATGCTTCAAATTTTTATCAAATCTCTTTGGTAAAAGCGAAGTTTCACAGTTGCTAATCTGGTAAATCCTCGGTAAACATCTAAGATTTAATAGACTGAGCTTTTATAATAATATATAATATACATACAGATATAATATGCAGCAAATCACTAATAACTAAATCTGCACCCAATAGAGGAATAAATAATGGTTGAAAATTCGAGTTGTGAAATATGGACCCTGTAATGATTAGGAGTAAATTTTAATAACTTCTAAAGACTAATTCTAAATTATCTTTTGACTTCTGAAATACAATAGTTTGATGTTTGTTCGACTTTAAGAAATAGTTAAAAAGCATTTACAGCAAAATGAAAACATTGTGGAACTTTTAAATTTCCAGCTGAAAAATCATTCTACAAACTCCATTTTTGAACACATTTAGGGTAACAGATTCTGTTATAAGTTTTCAACTTAATTTTACCCAGATCTCTTATGAAATATGTAAGATAAACTCGCTCAAGATGCAAAGGATTAATAATAGGATTCTATACCAAAACTGAATGCCTCTCCTTTACCCTAACAAACATAAAATGTTGTCAAAAGCAAGCCAAAAGGGATTCTTAGAAATAAAAATTTCAGATTGCTAAAGTATTTATTTTAATTCTATGAATGCATTTTTTTAACAATATTTTCCCAATTAGTTTACTTTTTATAGCAAATATTATTTTTGTATGATATAAATTCTAAATTATATTGTTGCCATAAAAACTTTGTTTAACTCTGCAATATTTTAAAAATTGCTTGTTTGTAATTTTAACAGAAAACTTGATTTCTATAAATGAACACGTTATATATATATATATATATATATACAATAAGAGAAAAAACATTCTTTCGCTTTTAAGCATTTAACTGTGTTTTCACTAAGGAACTCAGAATTGTATTTATCCATTTTATCCTTGAAAGACGTTTCATTAATAAAAGATGAAAATAATTTTTTTGTTAAAAAAAGCAATGAGGAATTATGAATATATTTCATGTTTGTATATTTTTGTTATTCAAGAATCCATAATAAAGTAACCTATACTTAACAACAATAATAAACAAACAAAAGTACGAAATTTTTCTTTTAATATGGTTTTTAATTTTTTTTTCTAAGGATTCATTATTCTAAGCGTTTTGATAACTTTGGAAAAAAAGCATTTATGTTTAGAAAAAATTGCATGCGGTAAAAAACTGTCTTTTAAAGACATTTAAAATGGCATATCTGCTGTTAGAATTTTTTAGTACCAGTCATTTTTCATGGAAAAACTAATTAAAATATTACAGAGTTCTTATCGTTCGCAGAAGATTTTTTGCATAACAATAGGGCTTATATGAATATATTACACATAAACTCCATTGTTGTGTTTTTTTTTATTTTGTTTTAAGTGTATAGTTACATTTGTTTTGAACATCTTAAGTCAGAGGTAAAACTTTCCTGTAAGAATAATTAGCATACAAATCTAAGACTCGGAGTGATTTTAATTATAAGCTCACCGCACTCTTACAAATGTCATGAATACCATTTCATTTCGAACTAATTTACTTAATAACTGATAGCATCATTTATGTTCTATGTGGTTCTTGATACAGCACATAAGTTATACTATAAAATATTGTTTCTCTATAAAATATCGTTTTTTTCAAGCAGTTTGGTAAGTCTGGTTTATTAATTACACGTGCTAATTTCTGAAACATCATATTTGACACATAATTCCTTTTCGTGTTATTTTTATACCTTTTTAAGTATAATATAGTTTAATTTGCTTAAACTAAAAGAATAATTCGTAATGTAATTGCTATTTTTCTGTTTCTTTCATAATTTTTGGAAAATAATGTCTAAAGATTGCATGTGTGTTAGATTAGATTGGTAAAACATCTCTTTTTATCAACTATAAAAATTATTCTTAAATCGTATTTCACTTCAATGAAGTTTAGTTATTTATTTACAGTAAGTTACAAATTTTATCTATTTTACTGACATATGACTAAACAGTATTATAGGGAAAAATTATGAGAATTTTTATGATTATCCAAAGCAAGCAAAGAATTTATGACAGAAAGTCTCATTGATATGTTTTCCTATATTCGCCTCATTATAACTAGGGAAATACTTGTAGAAGAAGCTAAAATAAACTTGTCGCAAATAAAAGGCAAAATAATATTTTTTTCTAAACTTAAACAATTTTATTAATTAGTGGCTAATAAGATAAAATTAAAAATAGAACCTAGCAGAAAAATGATAAGGAAAAAATTACAACTGCTTATGATGCTTTGAAAACTCTTAAAAATAGTCACAATTTCCTAAGTTCATCAACCCACGTATATTTTTTTAATCTCAAAGCAGATTACAGAATATAAACATTTAAATGCTTTCCTTTTTCACAATTTGTAAATAGGAGGAGTAAATTTCTTTTTCACAACTCGCGAAGAAAAGAAATTAAAAAAAAAAAATCATTACGGTATCTAATATCTTCCTTTAAAATCCCTAATAACGGTCGGTAAACACTTACAAAATATCAAATGTAAACAATGAAAAAGACGAAAATGAGCCGATTTAAGAGTTGGAAGCGTGCCGATATGATTGTCGCAGAAATTGGGTGGCTGTGATAGTCCTCTCGTTTTCTCAGTCCTTACTTCCCCATCACTATACTCTTTAGTTTTTGTTTTTCTTAGAGCTCCTGGCAACTCTTCAAGATGCTCCGGTTCTCTTTGATGTGTTGGAATAAAAAAAATAATAAAACAACTAATGAAAAAAAGAACAAAACTATTCTTATTTTTTAACTTTTCTCTCACTACTTTACCATGCTCTTCCAACTTTAAACGATATTTATAGTACGAACAACCATATTTCTTTTCTTGTTGTGGCAACATCCTCATCTAACTGTATTGCCCACTTGAAGTAAACCCGATGCGTCCAGTGTTGCGATGGGTTCTAAAACCGGAGAGCAAGAAACTTTCATCTTTCAGTGGATGTGTCATAACTCATACATATCCCAACATCAACAAATAACGTGGAAAAGAACTTATTTTAGTTTACTTTTAAGACTACAGGGAAAAAATGTACGTATCTTGTTGCCAAATTGATGATAGATGTATTCATTTACAAATTTCCATTTCATTCTATCATTCATCACTACAGATAATTAAATTTTATTAATGCTCTTTTGCTAAAAATCTATTTTTAGGGCAATATAAAACAGTTTTTCATATGTTTTAGTAATAAGAATAAAAACTGCTCAACTTTAAATAAGTAGTTGATTTATAACAACAACTATTTTCCAATATTAAAGTTAGGAACTACTTTAATATACCCCCCCCCCTCAAATCGGAAATTTCAAAAACAACTTTTTTTTTCTCGCCAACCAAAATACCAGTTTTTGGCGCCATTTTTTCTTGCCAAGATGGATTCTCGCTAATTACAAATAATTAATACATAAAAAACTTAAAAAAATAAACTCAAAAATAGTACAAAATACAAGAAAATACTAAATTTGCAACAGCAAAGCCTAAAAGCTGAAAAAACCTAAATCAGCAACACCAAAATAAGAAACAGTAACTCTAAAAATCCATAGGACGTGCCAGATTTAGCACGTAATTTTTTTTCGTGGGGGGGATATCAAAGTTGTTCCTAAACTTGCAACCTCAAGAAAAATTTGTTTAAATTGATCTAAGATTTTTATTTGCATTTTTACCATTAATATACGTTATTAAATTTTCATATTAAAAAAACTTATAATTGAAAAAAACCATAAAAAAAATGGTAGCTCTAAGATTACATTACGATACGACTTTAAACACAAATATACATTGAATGTAATACTTGCTGTAATGATGGCCTTCAATGTCTATTAACAACTTGAGACAGCTAAACATGCATAAGATGTTAAACATAGATATTTCTGTATATGCTCATTAACATAACCTGTATATCCTCAGCAAAGGGATGTCAGTACATGTTGCTATATAGCTCTTATGAACCATTTCTAAACAAGACAAGTGGCCAATTGTTTGCAGAAAAAGTGTTGTAGGAATGTTTGTAGGTAACTAAGATTATCATGACCAATCTTTATAGATTCAGCCTTAATCAAATATTTAAAAGGAGCATTACATTGGAGGTTCTTTGGGTATGGCTGATTGAATACCATTGGTGATCCGAAAGTTTTCAGGGTTTAATAGGATATTTTGTACCAACATAACGGTAATAAAGTACTGTGTATAATTATATGTATTTCAAATGTACAATAAATTCTAGAGTCAATATATCCTTTATGAATTGTTCAGCAAAAAATTGCTTTTATATTTAAATTTTAATCTTTTCATTACATCAACACATTTATGAGTTTAACGCTTAACTCATACTTTATTTTCTTAGTAATGCAATATCAATACTAAGCAATACTTGTGAATGAATTTTTAAGGATAAGTTTAAGGCTGATACATAACATCGAATCGAATTTATTAAAATGATACAAAAAAGGTTTGAACTACTTATACAAAATTTATATTTTTCAAAAAGAAAGTATTTTATTTTTAATAGTTTCGTTTCTTCTTAACAATTTTCTCTTAAGTGAGTAAATCGGGAAAATTTTCCATAAATATATTTTTATACATAAACTGGTGTATGTGCGTGCAATTATAAAAATGGAATCTACATAAAATATATGCAAAAAGCATCTTCCTATAATATTAGAATTATAAAAGGGCCAGGATTGCTTATAAAGTTTTGCATTAATTTTCACCATTATAAAATAAATTATTTATTTCATTAATTTGTATATTTACTAGCTTAATTTCGTTGAGTTCATTAATTAATTGAAATTTTATAATTTCAGCATTTAATATCGTATTTTATGTATAAATGCATCGTACTTAAGAATTGATTTTCATTGCTTATAAATTATAAAACATCTTTTCTTCACTTTGAACCATGTAATTAAGCTTTATGTGCATTTAGATGATAAAAAAGGCAACGTTTGGAAAAAAATAACAACTGTAAATTGTTATATTGCTTATTTTCTCTTGAAGAATATGCTTTCATATTGTCTGTAAGTAGTGTCGGAAGTTGTGCCAAAATGATAAGAACTAATTCTTTTCTCATAAGTGTTCGAATCCTGAATGTGACTTAATGGGAGAAAAACTAATATCAATATTAAAAGATTTTAATCTAATTTTTTCTATTGTATATCACAAAATAAAATTTAAACGAATCAAATTAAATGTGGTCATCTAGAAGTATAACACTACTCGTGAAATACTAATTTCATACGAAGCAATTTTGGTTAATTTTATATTAACCAAATAGAGTTTTATCATTTGAAAAGGAAATATACGTCCCCGTTTAAATTCAAAAGAATATCGTTCAACTCAAATATTGCTATTTATTACTTTTCTCAATTCTCCAATTAATGCATTATTTCTCCATACTATACAATTTATGCGATTCCCTTTTCTAAAATCGTCCTCAATAAACTACCTTACAACTTCGATATCCGCTGGCGATAAATTCATAATAGAAGAAGTAAAATTGATTAAAAAAAAGAAATTCCCTTCTCATTCCGGAGAACATTTTCCCGTTTTAAAATGGCACACGCAACAACAACGCTAAGGCAATTACTTCCCCAGTACGAGATGAATTTCACTTTCGGCCAACAAACAAGCACACGCATATCCAAGTCGGGCGATGCCTTTTAATTGTCACCAAATGCTCCGACGGAAATTAACTTTCCGCAGAGAAACTCCCAGTAGTTTAAATTTCTTTTTCGAGGGAAAGAAAGTAATTAGTTGTTTGGTATTCTAATGAGAGCAGGGAATATCTTCGGATCTGGGTAGGAAAGGATCTTTTGCTTTTTGGCGATTTTTGACTCTTGTGTGATCAACTTAAGGCGATGCAAATTCCTGGCGAAATCGCCTTTTGTGGAAAACTCATTTTTCACGAAGAATCGAATTCGATGGAAAGTTTGCCAGAAGAAATACTTTATGAAAGTTTCTAAGGAGTTAAAAGTAGATAAAATTTAGTTACCTCAGTTTCGATAATAGTTTCAGTCATTATATTAAATTGTAAAGGGTTGCTGTGTTGCCTTCATGTCAATGAAGTTTTGTGGTACCACTAAAGGTAATTAAGAATAGATTTTGTGAGGTCATTAACATTGATTTCGTGTTCTATGCACCGATTTATTAAACTTTTAAATGAAGCTGGTTTATAGAAGTCAAATAACTCAAATTAAATTTGTAAATAATTTATATATAGATATAATTATAGTATATGTAGTTAATATAAGATATGAAAATAGTATAAATAAGTTAATATAAAATATAAAAAAGTTGAAGTCTTAATTCCTCCAACTTTTTAGTCATCTATAGAATGTGAGTCACAACACTTTTTTAGATGTAAAGTATTATAGGGTCCATTGGCTAACTTAAAGTATTTTGTTGTTTTGAATGATTTAAATACTTGGTTAATTGTAATAAAATGGATACTTCAAAAATAAATCATGCAAACTTGCTATATTTTTTAGTTTAACTGATACTCTGGCGCAAATTAAAATTTTTTTTATGATTCTTTACATCTCATTGTAAATAGTAAAATTTTCAGTAGAGTTATCATCGTAATAGTTAAAAAACATATTTCGGGACATTAAATCTATTTTTTTGAAAAAAGAAATACTTGTTTGAAAGCTTGTATATGCATGTTTATGAAGTCCATAAAAGTTATATTATGCTATGTGTGTATGTATAGCAATAAATTACTAGTTTTACAAAAAATAAGGCAAAGATATAAAACAGCAATAATTAGTTAAGTCTATATTAGTTATTCAAATTTAAGAAAAGATATAAAAATAGTAAAAATTGATTGAAGCACTTATTTTAAAGAAATTTGCATATATTTTAAAATAATTTTTAAATTACAATAGACAAATTGATGGTACTTTAAATTTAATAAATAATCTAAGGAAAAATAAAAATGAAGATAAAAATTTAAATAATTTGAGAGTAAACATTAAAATTTCACGTCAAAAAATTTAGGATAATAAATTTGAAGCAAAATAATTCAGCCATCATTAAATCTTATGACGCTGATTGGGAATCATTGGAGGACAAAAAACACGTCAAAAATATCGTAAAGAAGTTGCCAAATGTCTGGATAAGATGTACTTAATCTTAATGATTAATCTTAGTTTGACGGCTTATTTTTGATGAGATGATCAAAAATGCAATTAATCTTTGGTTTATAGAATTTGGTAAAAGTGTTTGAACTATTGATTTGATATTAGTTCAAGACAAATCGGCTCGTCATTATGATAAGCAGTAAAGAACACTTTTTTAATTATGAAATAAAAGAGTACAAACTAAAAGAATTGTAATTTCATATTGGACTTGCAACCACTCTGGAAAACCACGTAGAACTCGGATTGAATTTCGAACCTATATGCCATCACACTCAATTTGAATAATTTAGAAAAAAATATAATTTTTGGCATTAAAACTTTTTTGTTGTTATTTTACAATTAAAAAAATGTTTTAAACTATATAAATTTATTCCACACTATATACATTACTCAGCTACATACTAATCATACAATATCGTATCACATGTGAATACAATTTAGAATGACAATACATACTGCCAGATAGAGAAAGATTTTACATTTCATAATGAATGAATACTTCGACCATTGTTGAGTAAAATCCTCATATCTATAATTTTAGAAACACAAAATCTCATTGCACCAAAACGAATTCTATTGGTATGAGTAAATGTCGTTGAACCTCCAACCGAAAATAATTACTTTCTTTCTGAAGAAATAGGAAATAATTTTTTAATTTAGAGACAATCAATTTTACTTTGAGAAGAATTAAAACTGTAAACAGAAAAAAACTGGTTTAATTTTCTCAATAATACCAGTCTTTTTCTTATTCGATTTGATTTGTATGAAACTTCATTTTATAAATAAATTATGAAGTCCTCTATAGAATTGCAATAGAAAAGGCTGAACAAAAAATACTCATAAAAAGACGTATGAAGAAAAACTTAGTTATTTGTGTACAGAAGCTATACAGAATGGTTGTATGTTAGTGTTTATTATGCCGTTTAAATTTATGAAACAATTTCCTGAGCCAGTCAATCCTTTTTGTACGAAAAATGACGGGGAAAGCAAGCAGTTTTATCATAAACATTTTAAGTTGGAAAGCATTGAATAGCACTTTTGTAGATAGTTCTATATCAAGCTAATGCAGCATGCAATGCTACAATTACGCGATGCAAGAATATTTGGTACATGATAGGTTTTAAATGTCAGAAATAAATAAATGACTTGATAGGTGTAAGGTGCAATCCTCACATCTACATATCAAGAAAATGTACTCCGACCAACGGTGTCATACTCACAAAACCTAGTCACTTGAAGAATAAAAGCAAATAACATGGTCTGCAGAATGCTCTAGCACACTTTTTCCTACAATAGGACGGGTACACATTTGTAGGACATCTTCACAATCGTATGATCATGATCTTATCCTTCCGTCTGTCTAGTATTGAGATGATTCTGATAATGTTGGCAGCCTTGTTGAATCTCTGCTGGACCAATCATAATCCTGAAAGAATGGATCAATGAGGTATAAAGAAATTTTAGCTGATCAATCTATTCTCTGATGCAAACTTTATTTCTTACACGAGATAGAATTTTCCAAGATAATAATGCACTTATCTATGCAGAGGGACTTGTCCAATCATGGTTTGGTGAACAGGAGGAGCAAATTAAACTATCTATCTTTGCACACACAGTCTCTCACATCAATATAATTGAACCGTTATGGTCTATTTTAGAGAGACCATAAAGGTTCAATCAATATCTTCCATCAGCATTCCTCCCAGAACTTTTTCACACTATGAAACATTACACAATATTCCTCTAAACACTATTTAGCACCTTCATGATTCGATTCCTAAGCAAATTCAAGCGATTACATACCAAAGATAGTTTTATAGTATAGGATGTAGGGTATAAATTTAAGGTGTTATCATTATTTTGATAACTACCTGTACATTTCTCATTTTCATGACATTAGATCTTGCAAGTAATATTGCATCGGACAGATGCAAGACATCAGTACTGCCAAATACAGAAATAGAGATTTTAAATTTCAGTAATAAATAAATAAATAAATGATATGAGTATGATAGAGCTGTTACGAAAATCTTATTGAATATATGAATCGTATAATTGACCACATCTCATATTGCTGTGTTGTTTTCGGGATAATTTCGTTCCCGTGCTGGTATTTTCCTTATATTAAACTAACGTAAATATATTTGCTGATTTCTAAGCTGTTGATGAATAGCATTATTAATGCATAGAAACTACCTTCATTTATTTCCATCATATAATGTGTTATAAATTGTGGCTGAGTTTTCTTATATTTGAATATAATTTTTTACAATCATCTATTTCTGCAATGTCCCTTTTGGTTTTGAATTATAGTTCAATCATAATATATTCGAAAAAAAATACACGAAAAGTTATACAGTTGTATTATTTTTATTTATATTTCAAATAAAGTAAATGAAATATATCTCGTTCCAAAAATGTATAATTCAAAAAAGAAATCTAGAAATACCTGGCCTAGATTATCGTAACTGACCCAACTGTAAACTAAAGTAGTTATGAAATTTGCATTTTTATAGTTTCACCTGTGGAAATTTATTTAATATATTAGTATGACCTGTATTCTCCATTTTTCTTATCTTAAGAAAAAAAGGAACGGATCTGCGCACATTTTGGATTCTTTGTTGCATACTTTATTCTAAGAGAAGTAAAAAGTTTTTTCTTCGAACCTTTGACATGTCAACGACATCTGTCATGGTTGAAAGTCGCCCTTCACACGCATGTATTCTGAATCTGCTGAGACCAAGAAAATGCATTTTCTGTGACAGTTGGCGGAAAGATTACATATTTTGAGAATAATCTTGTGGTTTGATACTTTTTAAGTAACTTAAAATTGTCAATTTCATGCAAGATTTGTACAAGCCATTCTGCCATTTTAACAATAAAATAATAGAACTAATATAAAAATGTTTCTCAAAATATACAAATAAAAATGCTAACTACTTTATCACATCAAAGATCATTTTGATAAATAAAATTATGATTAAACATGTAAGATCTGTCCTCAATAACTTGTAAAAGGTCTTTAAAATGTGTGAGACTTTTTCTTAAAGTTCTATATAATTCAGCTTCAATCATAGTCGTTTTGACGAATGGATCTTTCAATCAGTATTTAACAATGACTTTAATATTATCTTAACAAAAAATAAAAAATAAATAAAATAATTTTATCATTTATTTTTAAAAATACATATGGTTGTAATGACCTTTTGAGTGGTTTTTATGTTTCATATTATTCCAAGTTATTTTGTTTAAAAATGCCTATTTCTTCTTTGAAACATAAAAATATCGTGCATTACATAAAATTTACATATTCCACCTAGAAATAAGCTCATTTTATGTTTTCAGTTGACACATTAATAATTCTACATATAATTTTATAATTTTTTTAATTGTAAATATTTTATGACATAATGAACAACAAAACTCACCTTAAAGTAAATTATTTTGGCCATAATTACGAATTATTTTAATATAAAATGTCTTATTTTTATCTAAAAGCATTTTTTTTTATACTTTGGAATGAAAAATGTTTTTTCTCAAAAGAAAGCTTTATTAACAGGAAACAGCACCCTGAATCACCATGCCTCAAAGGAAACGCAAAATTCTACAAATGTTTCCTTGGAAAATGTTTCCTAGCTAGTACTTTAGCTGCTTTCATGGTTAAAAGAAGACGATACAATAACACAAATTATTTATTTTCTTGTAGACACTACAAAAAATTCACTTTGCTAACAGTGGCTAACAGTTCATGAATATATAAATACTTCCCTGTACAGAATTTGTTCTCCCGAAAGGGATTTACGAAATAAGATTACTTTTCCAGAGTGTTAGCTCATTTTCTTAAAATACATTTGTTGCCAAAAAAAATATCTCCATTTTTAAATAAATCGCTTAAAAAAAATTCAATTTTTTTCGTTCAAATTTGAGATATGGTGTACGCTTTTAAACATTTTAATTTATATGTTTAATTTTTCAAAACATACGAATATAATTTTAAAAATACGTATACTTTTGGAATTATAACTAAAAAACATTTATTTTTTAAATGAAAATAAAAACTTGAACTTGCTGGATTTGTTTATATATATGGTTTTTAACATCAACTAATTTTATTTTTTGCTTGAGTTTTATAACAATTACACATTACTAAATGTTTTTGTTTCACTCTGTATATTTACTTTTTATTTATGTTTCATATTTATTTTTATTGCTTCCCATTTTACTTACAGACATAGCTTTTTCTAGTATTATTTATTTTACATTAACTACGTTTAATATAGTTTGCTTAGTTATTCTACAAGAATATAATAGTAAACTACAATTTACCAGACTAAATGTAAAACAATAAATTTGATTATCAAATATAGATTAACAGGAAAATTATCATTGAAAATTATAACTATCTTGAAAATACATCAAAATATTCAAAATCAATAATAATTTAATTAGATTTCGATAAAATATTAGTTAATTTAGAATCAGTCGTTCTGTTTTCATTAGCCATAAATAATTTAATTAAGGTATATAATGTAAATATAGCTTCAAAATTTTTAATCTTATAATTATTCGATTTTATGAAACAAAAAATTTTTATAAATAAATTTTTTATATAAAAAATATTTTTTATAAAATCAATTTTTTTTATAAAAAATATTTTTACAAAGTTGTTGAAAATGGTAATAAAAAATAAAATGCGCTTCTTATTGATCAAGTTGCAGCGTACCTAATTTAAATTTAAGAACTGTTTTAAAAAAAATGACTTATTTTCACTTTACTAATTTTAAGTTCTGGTTTGGCAACACTCCATAAAGTAAAGTTAGTAATCCTATCGTTCTTTTCTTTTTACTTCTATTGTTTACTCAAAGGATTAGAGGTCAATATACTTTCTTCTTTGTTGCCAAATGGAGAAGGAGTAAAGAATTTATTTTTTTCCAGTCTCACTGAACGGATATATTTCAAAGAAAGAATTTTCATTTCTTTTTATCACCATTGATTGTTTGTTTCAGTTTTCCAATGATGCTATTCAAAGTAAAATCTGCACTTCGCTTTTCTTGTCTGTTTGTATAGGTTGAAAAAAAATATCCGAAGTACAATTTTCACAATTTTTTTTCTTATTTGTAATCTTTGAAACTTTTTAAATAACGATGAAATGTGGTTTTTTAAACCTAAACTTAAGTTCATGAATGAAACAAAATCAGTATAGATTATGTTATTTCTAAGAACAGAACATCGGAGAAAGCTTTCAATATAAAATATTACAACTAGTGGAAAAAAAAGGAAAATAATAAATAATTATTTTTTTCTTAGAATTTCTTTCACTTTAATTATAGTATGTTTGTGTATATAATTTGATTTCTAAAAGCAAAGACTTTACCACATCCAGTATCAAAGTATCTAAAAACTGCAATACTTATGCCTAGATAATAAGTTATTCTTATTGAAAGGAATGGATTCACATTCAATTTATTTCATTTAACATTTCTTGAATTACTGTGTTTTTATAAGATACGGTTAAATTCTCTAGTCAAGGTTTATGAAAGTATAATTACTTTAATATCATCCTTTTATTAAGAACAATTGTTGTTAAAGTTCATTATTTATAGAACGTTGCTACAAATTCAAAAAAGTAGACTTCGATTCATATTGTAAGCGACGTGTTTGATAAGAGTATACATTGATAATCATGGAATAACCTTGATAGTTTGTATTTTTTCTTTGGTTTTTAAACGGAGATTAAATATGAATTTAATATATGTGATAATTGGAAAAAAATTGCAGGAAATAGTTGTATAAATATAATAATGAGAAATTTTAAAATTTTTATCTGAGTCTATAATTTATTACTCAATTGGAGGAAATTGTCAAAAAATCTGTAACTCAGTAAAGAAAAACAATTTAATAATTTAAATTTTAACAAAAAACATGAATTCAAAGAGGTAAAAAGATCAATTATAACAGTTATCTTTTATCTTGTCTTTTTTATCGATACTCATATATAAAAAAAGAAGAGCAAATGTGAAATCCAATGGAAACTACGTCAGTGACAATGAATTCATGTGTTGAATGGTATCTCAACCCTTTCTATTGATCAGTCATAGTAAGTTATAATAGATATAATATTAAGTAAGTTTTGCCGTATATAGATATATAAGTTAGTTTATTTTGAAGAATATGTAATCAGTATTTACAAATAAATCGAAGAATTTGACATTTTAGGTCATTAAATATAAACATCTATTGACAAACGAAGTTGATTTTAAAAAAATTACTAACTACTGATTTTGAATAAAGCTAGTTCTTCTTTTCTGTCACAGGTGTCCAAATACTTATTGGTAGACAGTGTAGTATTAAAATGTTATGAAATGAATCTTTAAATAAATAGACTTGTTAAATTTCTCAGTGAAGTAAATTTCATAAAAAGAATTTAGAGTACTTGTAATAAAATAATCTATATATTCATATCGTTTACCTTCCGATGATATATGAAGTCTCTCAAAATAGAAAAATCCAAGCAAAATTTTTTTTCCTTCTCAAAATTTTTATGTATTTTTAGAAGAATGCATTTGAGACTACAACTTTATTCATGAAAATCCATGTCCGTTTATGAACAAATGATCACATAATTTTCAATAAAATAATATATATTTCAAATTTCCCATTATTAGAGAAGTCGTAACCGCGAGACATAGATTATTCTTGAACAATATATATAAGCAATCATATTTTCTTTCAGGCACAGGATCTTTCGGGCGAGTTGTTCTCAGCCGGCGGAAGAAAGACAACAAATACTACGCTATGAAAATTCTTGACATTGCCGATGTCATCCACTTGAAACAAGTGGAACATGTTAAGAATGAAAAGTCACTTCTAGTCCAAGTCCAACACCCCTTCATTATAGAGCTGTGAGTATTGCCTTTTCTACATTATACTGGTGGCCGGGTGGAATGGTTAGTTAGGGCGTCGTTCTCATTACCAAAAGATGGTGATTTCGAATCCCGGCTTAGCCGAAGATCCGTCGTGTTCATTAATAGCGACTGGGGCACTTAAAATATGTCGGGTCGCAATGTCCTCCAGGTTCTCATTACAAATTAATACCTCTGTTTGTGGTTGGAGCCAGGCTTTGGGTCTTCACTGGTTTCAAGCTCTAAAATAAAAGATTCAGACGGTGCTGCCATCTATGAGCCAAAAGTCATACTTCCACCATCGTATGAGAGTACTCTATTAAAAAAAACGGAAGACGCTCTCTCTCTCTGACTTCATTCTCTTAGTCTCTGACGGGCGGGTTTAGCTCTGCCAAGTGTCATCAGAAACAACAACAACATTATATTGTTCTTTGATTGTACACACTATTGTTTGAACCCGATGAAAATTTTCCTCCACTATATGAGTTTTTTGTTTTATAGATTCAATATCATACAAATAATCAAAAGCAATATATAAATGCCATTTATGAATTACCAGACTTTGAAGAATTATACAATAGTATCTCAAAACTGTTTTTTAATATTTTTTTAATTAAAATAAGGTATTGAAAGGTCACTCTCTGGTTATTTAATGTAATAGGATGTTTGTTGTTAGTTTAGATAATTAAAATTAACAATGGTTTTAAAAAAAAGATTATTTGGTTTTTGAAATTTCTAATATTCTGATGGTCATACTTGAAAAATACTTACTTTACCAATCTATTTTTATTGACCATTCTTCAATTTGATATAAATCTGAAAATAGATTCGAGTGTAGGTCATCATATATGACCAATTCTTTATCATTAGAAAATTGTTACGTATCTAGTGATAATATCTCGACTTTATTAACCAAGCGGTATGGAAAAACAGAACTATAATTCTACAGCAATTCAAAACTTAATTTCATTTCTAACTTTTCAACTGCGGCATACTTAATATTTTTAATATTGTGTGGTCTTTAACCACATGTTATATGTTTTGACCTTTAGCCACAAAACATATTACATATTATATTTCTACTTTAAATCCTTGAATTTGTGTCTTCTTGTTTTCTCAAAATAAAGGTTAAAAGTTTATCAAGGAATTGACGAATGGTTTAATAATTTCATTCTATAATATTCTTGAAATACCAGTTTATTCATAAAATAACTGAGAATGCAATTTAGCATCTAATCAAACTTAAGGAAAGAGTTGAAATGATTTAAATTCAGTAATCTTTGCTTTAAATTAAATGCTTTTAAATTTGTCTATGTGGTATGAATTGTATTTGCTTTATTACCCAATTCAGATATCTTTAAAGGAAATATTGTTGAATGGTAAAAATATAAACTTAAATGAATTCCTTACTCCCTTGGTGAAGCACACTGCAGATGTTATTCCACAAATTATTTTTAAAACTATGAAAGTGATCCTTTTGAATGAGACCTGGAGAAATAAATTATTTCTTTCATAAAATAACTATTATTTTCTGTTTAAATTCAAATGATAATACTTCAGGTACATTTTAACATGTATTTCCTGTCTATTTATGACATTAACAGCCCTCTTAGAAGAAAATTTAATAACTCTTAGAGGTGACAGACGTTATAGAAGAAAGGATGTTATTATTTTTTATTGCATTTGAACCTCCATTCAATGTACTAAATTCCCATATAATTTGAATTATTTTCTATATTACCAACTATAAAATTCTTAGTTTTCATAGATATTTTTTTTAACCACAGAGTACGAAACGTGTGTATAATTCAATATCACATGATACACATTTTGTTTTCAGTGAAATTTTAAATGTGCTCTTTTGTACTGTAATTTTATTTGCTCTTTTCATGAAAACGTTTTATTACCTCGAAGATTAACATTTTCAAATAAATTAAAGAGCCTTTTTGTACATGTTATTGAAAATTGGTTAATGAGTTTATTATTAAACTTACTGTAACTATGCAAATTTTAAAAATTTTGAAAATTAAAAATCAGACTCTTTTTAAAATTGCTTTCTTTAATATAAGACTGCGAATAAAATTAACTCACATTTTATCCAATGGTAAATATGTATGGAATCAAGAAACAAGTAAAATGTTCTATAGTCATATAAATAATTTACAGAGAAAATTATCATTCATAAGGTACTCAATAAAATTTTGTTTCTTGTAAAACAATTTTCCTAGTATTCATTCCATCATAAATCTAAAATAAGATATTCATAATACCTTTATATAATATATTCTAAATTATATAAAGGTATGTGTAGGACTAGTTTAATTGTACACACTTTTTATGTCTACGGTGTAGTGAATGAATATTTTGATATACAATATATTCTTTAAATAATTTAAAGTTATCTGAAGTTTTTTCATTACCTTGAACTATTCCGAAAACTAAGTTATTCGAAAGAAATTTAAGTTAAAAGAAAATTTTAAATTCATTTAAAAGTACTTTACTTTCAACATAAATAATTCGCTAATATCAATTAGATTCTAATCTCAAATTATTTTCATTTACTAACACAAGTAGAAGCAAGGGATTTCAATCATTTTTTTTTTTGAAAAACATCTGGCTACTATTCGTTATAAATTAAATTTAAAAATTACATTGTTGTTTTATTAATATCAAAAATAAGACTCTATCACCAAACTTTTTTGTTAGCATTAATGGACAATTTATAGCACTAATACTCAATTTTATCCTATCATTGTACAGCAAGAACTTTTATTAATTATTTAAAAGTTAGTTAATTGATTATGATCAATTAGACAATTGATTAAATGTACTCTGACTTATAACCGTATACAATAAGACGCCTTATATCAATTGATAAATATGTGCTTAATAACTCTAACAAGTATTCTAATCAGAGATTATTGTGATTACTCCCAATCCAGTTTTTAACAAACGATTCCGATATGTTTTTACTAAAATATTACTTCTAACAAAACTGTGAAACATATTGACAAAATTTTGAAACAAATTTTTTTAATTATTGAAAAAAGTTGTTGAATTGAATTCTTCTAATTCTTGAATTCTTCTAATTAAGGCAACAGGTATTAATAAATAAATAATAAATTTCCCAAATATTCTCCACTGTCAAATTCTGTGAATCCAAGAATCACTTCTTTTATTATAATTGAGAAGTATGTCTTGAGAAATAAGTAAGCAACTAACATGCTTAATTTTTTTTTCCAGTCTATGGACGCACCATGATGAAACCTGCCTCTATATGTTGTTCGAGTATGCTTGTGGTGGCGAACTTTTTACTTACCTCAGAAACGCTGGTCGATTCTCGTGTACAACTTCTATGTTTTATGCAGCCGAAATAGTATTGGCACTGGAGTACCTACATAAATTGTGCATTGCTTACAGAGATCTCAAACCAGAAAACTTACTTCTGGACAGAGATGGTCATCTCAAAATTACAGACTTTGGTTTCGCAAAGAGACTTACCGATAAGTAAGTTATTTCGAATACGAATGCTCATTTTATTAATTTGTTATATCTGTGTTATGCCGAATTAAAAATCTTTTGAACGAGCAATGAAGTTATTTTTGTGTGCTCTATTTAGGATTTTATATAGAATTAACTGCTAATATTAGTACCATATGTATAGAAAAATTTTTGTTCATACTTAAATAAAATTCTATGTTCTGTATTTTTAATTTGTGACGTATTTAAAATGATAAAACTTCTATTACCATCATTCAAAGTTAAATTTGTATGAATTTTTTTCAAGAGTTATCTAAAAATTTTTAAATGAAGTTTTGCTAATCTTAAAAAAATCTCACGTTTTTTTCTGTGATAATTTATTAAGCAGAATTGTTTCTAAATAAAATTAACTGTAATGCATAGTATGCAAATGTGATATTAGAAAAAAACATCGTGTTTTTTAAAAGTATATGAAATTTTTCATAAGTGTTTATTTTTTTATTTACAACATGGGTTTCTCCATTTTACTTATAACTTCCGGGATAACCTTATTAGTCTTTACCCCTTTGAGTCTTTATATTCTGCTATGCATCCTTTTTATTCATCATAAGTTATAAATTTTAAACTCTATCTCTTGTTATATTTAGAGGTAATTGAATAATAGTTTGTAACATCTAGGTTAGCAACGTTTAGTTTTTCACATTGAAAACGTTGGTTGAATCCCGTCTCAAGTGGAATTGGATATTTTTTTATCATCTGAATAATATATATAATATAAATATGCATTAAGATAATTGTATTTTTCTTTAAAAACTCTCAAAAGTTAAGAAGTCATTTATTTCCATCGAAAATTTTAACCAAAGTTCACCAAAGCTAAAATCATCTATATATGAATTCCATTTGGCTTTCCTGCACTACTAACAGAAATGAAAAGTAAATATACTTACTTGCATGCATAAAATCGGCCATAGACTATTAAAAAAATGCGCTTCATTTGTGCGGCAATATTATTGTAAAAGAATACATAAAAAAGAATTCCTGCTCCTAAATTTTAGATTTATCTACCCATTTCAATATGTACAAGCAAAATATGGAAACAGAAAAGAAACAAAAAAATTTACCAAAATATGTTCCTTATCAAATATTGGACAATTCATTTCTTTAATTGAATAAAAGTTCTTTAAATAAATTAAAAGTTTTATCTGGTGATAGTTCAAAGACACTTTTTAAAAATTATAACTCAAAATGTCAAATCCAGAGAAATATCCTGACTTACACTACTTAAATATTAATTAAGTTTAAATTATTTTCAGAATATTTCTAAAAATTACCAAAATTAAAAATTTTTTCAATGCTTCAAACTTAAGTTTTGACAAGAAAAAATTATTTAATATTAAATGTTTCTAAGTAATATAACATTTATTTAGAATAATTTAATTTTATACAAAATCTCTCTAATTTAATTTATGGTGACAAGTTAAGATTATAATTAAATGTAATCTTATTATTCCATTATCATGAGACCAAACGTCCATAGAAAGAGCATATGAATATGTTAAAATTCATTAGATATCGTTGTTATATTTTCCGCAGATTCTTAGAAACAAAACTTCCTGTTCAGCTAATAACTATAGTTCTATAGCCGAAGTAAAAGAATCGTGGTTTAAAATCACAATAGAATTCGCAAAGTGTTTAAATAAAATAAAATTAATTTCATTAGTTAAACAAATTCAAAATGAACATTTGGTTCTGAATTTCTATGACATCTTCTTAATGAATTCATGAAGCAGTTTTCATTATAACGTTTAAAAATTTTTCATTTTAACTTGCCATAATTATTTTAACAAAGAATTTTTAATGTCAAAAAGAAAAATATTATACTTGTATTATATGTACCTCCTTTACCTTTATATTCTTATTAATATGATTAAAACTGTCTTCTTAAATGGTTCTTTGGAATTTTTGCAAATCTAAATAGATTTGATTCATGTTCGAAAAAATTTAGAATTCATGTTTAAAAACTTAAGTTTTTCTTGGTTTCATTATTTTTCATATTTAAGTAAATTTACAAAGATTTTTTTTTAGACTTCAATAAAAATTGTTTTTTAAAAAGCATCAAAATGAATTTTAAAATTTTTTGCCACTGTGTCAGCGTTTGTATTTTATTTGTATTCTATATAAATATTCACTTTCTATTTAAATTAAATACAACTTTTAATTTTTCATTTATATTGTGAATTAACTTGCCATAAGAGTTAATCAAAAAATAATAATTTTAAATATTAAATTAAACTGAATTAGATATTTATTATTATCTGATTTAATGTTTCTTTGTTCTTTGTTATTGTTTTGTTATTAATTAAAACATTGCATTTTTTGCATACTTTAGGATTTAGCGAATTATAAAAATTGGCTAAATCCTAAAAATGCAAGAAATAATGTTTTTTTCCCCCCGAAGAATATTAATTTTGAAAATTATTTATGACCTATTAAAATTTTTGCAGTTTCAAATTTTTTATTTGTAAAAAATTTTACAGCATCAATTAATTAATTCGTTCAAAACCATGCCTATATTTAGAGCTCAACAAAATTAAATATTTAATATATAATTTTTTTATTCTTTTTTTAGAACTTGGACGCTATGTGGAACACCTGAATACTTAGCTCCTGAGATTATTCAAAGCAAGGGGCATAATAAAGCTGTTGATTGGTGGGCATTAGGAATTCTCATTTATGAAATGCTAGCTGGGTACGTATGTATCAAAACATTTATTTTGTGGGGAGAATTTTTGTATGTCTACTTTATAGTTTTGCCAAATATTAATTAATAAGCATATACCTTAATTAAGTTTTTAACTATATCATATTACACATTTGTTTTGCACAGTATTTTGGCAAACAAAATGCAACTCATTTCGTAATATTTCTAAAAAAAAGAAATATATTAAAAAGATGTTGATAATTATCACTGTCAATTATACATAAGAAATTAATGTAACTATTTTATAACAAAAAAATAAACGCTTTAATTTTGTTTAAACCAAGATTTGTAATTGACAATCACAACTGTCTAAATAATTATAGTAAATATGGATTCCATTGTATTTATGATTTAAACCTCGAAAAAAAAAGTCTAAAAATAAAAGTAAATAATTTTAAGACTTAGATTTACTTTTTTTTCAATATATTTAATCTGTAAAACTATTCTTTAAGAACTCAGAATTTAAATTCACATCCACAAGATGATTTTTTTGAAGTTATGAAATTGAATCCTTTTATAACAAAAAATCACACACTCTGGTCCAAAGGATTTGAAGTTCCGTCTAGTATATACCAAAGATTTTAAAATTTGGTTTTTGTTAAATTTTATTACTATAATATTTGGTATTTTATCAAGTGTACATCTGTCTAGTCATCAATATACTGTTAGAGTAGTAAGAATATTTGAAGCATGATTAAAAAAAACTTGAAATCGTATGAATCGTTGGTGTTAGTTAGCGAAAATAAAAAGTTACTGGCTTTAATTTGATTGTCATTTAAAGATCATGTTTTGCATATGAATGTTAATAAGTCCAAGATCCACAAAATCTTCAGTAGGAGAAAAACAATGGACAGTGATTTGTTTTTGTTTTGATAAAAAGAAACTTTTATTACGCATATCAGAGGAGAATAATATTGGAAAATGAACTACAAACACAACCGCAGATATACAGAGAATTGAAAGCACTACGTAAATCATTTGTACATAACTCCAAAATTAATCATGTTCAATTACGAGTTAGAAATTCTCTCAAAACTTCATGTTCCTAAAAAAGAGTGATGAATATTCCGTTGAGTACTACAGATCTGGAGCACAATACGCGCTTTCAGGTGAACTGGGTTCAAACCCCAACACCAGTTTGGTTTGGTTTGTTTGTAGCTCAACCATCCTTTTTTCTTCTTCTTTTTTTTAGCTCACGAGGTCTAATTAGATTAAGACCTACAGTGTAAAGTATATTCCGACCACTACAAACACTTATGCTCATGATGGGATTCAAACCATGAGCTATTAAACCGTGGGCAAGACGGCAAACATTTGGCTGCCAGCTCGGTGAACCCCAACTCCATACAACATGTTTTTTAATTACCCTTAAATCCAAAGAAAGCAGGGATTAATACCAGAAGATTAAGCTGGCTAATTGTTGAAAAATTGTGATTCATAATCTGATTATTTACAAATATTGTTCCCAGCAAATCTTAAAATTTACTGCATCAATTGTTCAAGCAAGGCCATCTATCGGTGACTTTTCAAACTTTAAGACACTAAAAAAATTCCCATTTTTTAGGAGCATGCTGAGGAAATTTCAGACCCTTCAGATTAATGTTTCTTTTGTAACAGAGTTTCAATTTTACAGTTTTAAAAAAAATCCCCTAGAATGTGCAATTGCTGTAATAATTTAAAATCCTTGTTTTTCCTCTCATTTGTTTTATTTTAAATATTTCTAACTTTTTCCTTTCTCATACATTTTAATTTTGGATGTATACACTTCCATTTTAAAAAAATGCGTAATTGTATTTCTCTAAAGTTTTTGTTTGGAGCAGCTTGTTCTTTTTGGACCTTGAGCCATAAAACCCAACCAACCAACTAAAGTTTCCTTTAATGGATATCTATTGTCATTTAAATTTAATTAGAATATAATTTAATTACATATTATAATTTAAATTATTCAAATGTTATATTTATTGAAAATTCCTTATTTTGATATCTTCATCCGATAATATTTAGTTTCTACTAATTTCCAGTCAATACGTTTCATCTCTCGAAGGATATATACGGTTGAAAAATGCTGCTTTTGTTTATATCTTTAGAAATATAAATTTCTAATGAATTTAACGAACCCATTCTTGTTATTTTACAATATCTTTTTACTGTCTATGAATTATATACTCAAGATAATTAAATAAAACATTACAATAATTATTGAAACTATAGTGCAAAATCATTTACTTCATCAATATTGTGAGACAGCATATCCATATTTATTAGTTGTATTTGCATACTTTTCAATGAATTTCAAAATAAAAGACTGTAATAATGTAACTACAAAACTTCAATATGTCTGCATAATTTGTATGAATTAATTGTGATATAAGATTAATTCACCTTTTAAGACAATAAAATATATTTTATTCATAAACTTTAGCAAAAGTTTACAAATAATTATAAATATCTAAAAATTTTGTGGGAGTTAAGGTTTTCTTCCGAATTTCTCAGTGTGTAGTATGTTCTGCTCATTTTAATTGGTTCTCTCGGTATTGAGCAACACATAATACGTTCTAATGAGTTCTAAACTAAACAGTATATCTCCATATCATTCTGATATACTATATGCATTGCATTATCATAAATTGCGCCGGTTCCAGTTATTATTCTTTTTTTAAACCACTTATGATAAATTTTCGTATTGACTGTTATAATAGTTTACAATAATTTGTCTTATTAATGAACTAATGTCTTTATTAATGAACTAATATATGTTGTGAAATTATTATAACCGTTTTCTGTTTTTCAATTAAAACTTGCAAATGTGCCATGATAAGAAAGATCACCATTATTGAAATAGTAAAGGGTACTTGTAACATTCACAACTATGCATAAAAACGACACAAAATTTCAAAAAAAAATCTGCTAATTAATTAACGTGACCGTGTTTACTTGCACTTAACAGAGAAGTATGTCTACTTTCTGATAAAGAAAACATTTTTAGTCCAACCAGTTTTTATAGAAAACTAATAAATAGAATTTATGATATTATATTCCCAATAATATATGAAGAAAATATTGAATTAATATATTAATAAGATGTAAGCAAAAAGCTATTAAGATGATAAAACTGGATGACAAAATATATTTCGCACTCATTTTGAAGCAATAATACTCTTTCTTTTAAGATTTGTTTATTTTAATCCGTGTTTGTATCTCTCGTTTCTCAATGATCAGGGCAATATACTACTTCCAATATCTATTTACTTACTTTATTTTTCAAATTAGTTGATAGAAGAAAATTTAAAATTATAATGCAATATATCTAATGATGCTTCAAAATATTAATTATTATATACTTTTTATTAAATTGCTTCTATTACCTTGACCTAACTTATTGTAACGAGTTACGCTGCTGGTCTTCCAAATAGCAGCACCAAGAAAGACCGACAAGAAGACGATTTGTATATCTCACTTCCTCAATTACATGTTGTAAATTTCATGTTATTTGCCTGCTTCCTACAAGGTGTTGCATTTACGATGGTCAGCAATGTATATTATTCCAAATATACTGGAGAAAAGTTCCACTTATATTTCCGAAACTCTCAATATGTGCAAAAACTGCTAATCCCTCTGGCATCTATAATAAATAATTTTAATGACTCTAAGATAATACCAAACTTTTTCATTCTTAAACTCCACCGACTGAATCTAGTTTTATACTATACAACGATGGTATGAAATTGACACTGTGGAATTTAATTTATATTAAATATCACCCAAAAATGTACCCTGTTTTATTAAAAATTTATCTATTGTATATCGTTTCCCATTGTTTTGTTAAAACGAGTATATTAACACATTCTTTTTTTATTTTAATAGAGAATGCAAAAAAAAGAGTAAATTTCTATTATAAATTTATATAGTATGACTTTTTACAAGTAGCAGTATATAGCAAAATATAATGAAAAAAAATTGAAAATTAAAATACATTTCTCTGCTTCATTTGCATTATTAATGAATGAATTGCTTTTTAAAAGAGTTATAAGTTCAAGTTTAATTTAATTGAAAATTTTTCATTGAATTAAATATTTTCATCTTTTTGGTTCTGCAAGTTCCAATAATTGAAAGAAATTTAATTGATTTCAATATTTTTTAATTTGAGTTATTTGAGCTATAACTTTTTATAAGTAAATTTTTAAATCAATTTAAAGAGATGATGAAATATATATAAATACCATCTTTATATTTATGATTGTATTTACATATATCCTAATCAACCTGTAGCTCAGAACTCCTCTTTCTTACAAAACTTTATATATCATACATTCGACATGAAAAATAGAAAAAATTTGGTAAGGAATACTTTATATGTAAATTATTTCATTAATCAATTGCTTTCGAATTCATGGAACATAAATCCATAAGCAGTTTACATCCCAACCATTTATTCTCGAGTGTCCTTAACAACTTTAGCCGATTAAATTGTTTGAAGATAGAGATAGGAACTCAATTTAACATAGAGAAGCAGTAGATGTGTGTAGTTTATATCAACTCAAACACTATAATACTTTGTTACTTTTGTTTCAGATTTCCACCATTTTTTGACACCAATCCTTTTTCAATATATGAAAAAATATTAGCTGGAAAAATCGATTGGCCCAAGCACATTGATCCTATTGCGAAGTAAGTAATAAAACCATAATAAAAGAGTTTTCCTTTTCCGATTTCTAAAACGTTTTGATTGAAATTAAAGTTATGTTTTTACCTGATTAGTAACTCAAATGACAATATTTCATTGCAAGAAGATAGTAAGTAAAATAAAAATTTATTTTTGTAAATAATATATTCTTAGAAAATTTATGGTACTATTTCTGTTTTCCATATTAATATTTATTTACTTAATTTGTGTATTTAATATTTTTATATAAAAAAATATTAATAATAACTATGATGCATTAGTTTTTTCTTCTTAGTAAAAACGAAATAAAGATATTTAAATTCTATTTTTAAAAACAAAGGGTCATAGAGCATCTAAGATTAAAAATTTTATTATTGCAAGAATCAAAGGTAATAAAATATTCTGTTATAAATGAATTGTATTACAAATAATGTTTCACATCATGAACAAACATACACACTGAAGTTTGATTAAAAAGAGTTTATTTATGAACATGAACTTGTTCAGAATAAATAGAATATAAACATTAATAGGGGAGGATTAAGAAAATGATATCACCCTTGAGGACATGTTTGAGGACATGTTTGACATGTTTGAAAAGGACATGTTTGATCATCATAGATCCTATGAAAATTAATTTGAAAATAGAAATATGTTTTAGTTGGAAAACCCATAATGAAAATGAAATATTCGTTCAAAAAATGCTCTTAAAATATGAATCTAAAACAGATGCATATAATGCTTACTATCTAAATGTTATTGCCTTTGTATTATTCTATAACAAAAGTTTGCTTGCAATACCTTTCATATTGCATATAATTTTTTCATTAAATGCTGTTGTTGTCGTCGTGTGGCAGCCAGGCTGGCAATATGGGGTGCGCTGCTCCACTTTTCCAACTGAACCATATTTGGTGTGGAGTCCGACTTCCTCAGTACACACATGCCATAGGTACCCGTTTATAGGGTAGGCAACCATTCACACACAAAGAAAGGACAAAGACAAGAAAGAGAGAAAGAGAAAGTACATCCATGCCCGAGCCAGGATTCGAACCCAGGTCCCACCCATCTGTAGTCAGGTACGCTAACCACTAGACAGGTTGGGCGGCTCATTAAATGCTAATTTCATTATATCAACAAGAATTGCCGATGATATGATGACCGAACTAACTGTCCATATTGCTTCAAACATTGATAATTTTCCGTACAAACTCTTGTTGATTAGCAAACAACTATTTGTCTTAGTGCTGGTGACGTAAATACACGATACATTAAGACAACACAAGTAACATTAGTTTTCTAGGCAGCAATACATGACCAATAAGATCTGAAACGATTTCAGTATGTTCATCCTGATTTTAACGATTCCATATTATTCAAGCAATCGTGTGAACGTGGACAACCCCTCAGCCCATATCAAAGGTTAAAATCTTCTCATCTTCAGTACATAGGGCATCACAATAATTTTCCACTAGGCAAGACCTTTCAAATGCAAATTTATACAAGAAATCTTCTGTATATTTTCTTCATTTAAATACATTGTAGTTATCACTACTTCTGTCTTACTTAAGTGCACAAAAAAAGCTGACTATTCGCATTCTATCATACAGTTTTCTTGTATAGTTCATCTCCTTCTTGGTGTTGTAATTTTAATGCTCAGAAGTGCATATTATAAAAACGCGTTTAAAAGCTACTTATTTTTAAATGTAGAATTAAAAACTTGAAAATATCAGAATTTCATTCGTGAATACATCATTCATATGCATATTATTTTATATATACAATATTTATATATCGTGACATTATATTATTTTCTGTTTTCTAATTTTAACACCATCTTAATTAAATTGGCATTTTGTTTCCCTAAAAAAACAATTCATTATTTCAAGTTACGTGGAACAATAAAAGTAAGTGGAAAACGCATTTCTTTTATTAACTAATGTATCAAAAACTCAAATCCTTAATTGTTTTGTGTAAGACGCATATACTACAGAGACATTTTAAATTTCACAAATTAAAAATGCCAAAAACACAAATTTAAAACGGAAGTAAACTTAAAACTAAACAGAAAAGTTATAATTACTCTTTTATAAAAAAAATTCGTTTAAAAATTCATGTCAAGGAGAATGAAATTTTAATATATGTATATTTTAGATGAAAATTTATAATTCACTGCAAAATTTACTTGTACATTATTTTTTATTTTTTAATGCGATATATGATAATTATTACTTTACAAGTTACTAGCGTTCTTTAATATACAGATTTACCGCAAATTAACAAAGCTAGAAATATCTATTCTCAAAGAACATCTCTACTTTTTTTTACTTTTACCATGCCTAAAGTGCATCACTATGGGCACAGTGATTAGTATGGTATCATGTTGATGTAGCATACACAAGACTCAAGATCTTTTGTGTATACAAATGAACACTTAAATTCATGCTCATTTAATACAATAGCTATATGGTCATTTATGTACTAAATCTAACAATGATCTTGAGCTTTAATATTTTATGTAGTTAGAGTATTGTCATTTGAAAGTATAATTCAGTTAAGAAAATATCATTTAAGTATACTTAAGTAAAATAACCATAACCTAAAATTTTTTTGGGTATAATATATTTCAGTAGTTTATTTCCACATTCATTCTCTTTAAATGAATCATTTTGTTAGTTTCAGTGCATGAATTTTATCTTATAATACAATTGAATTAATATTTTAAAATTTCATCCATTTTTCAACATACGGACTTGAGTTTTATATATCGGATCTAACGTACAAACATTAAAATTCCTTTTTATTGTCTGAAAACTTCCACAAATACCAAGCATACAAGACTAGCAGATCGAACACTACAGCAATGCAGATTTTACATGTCCCATCTTAAAATCAATGCACTGCCATAAATTATAAAAGGAAAAACCGAAAACTAAAAGAAATCGTTTCTCTTAAAATTTTTAAATAATATAGGCAATACGAAATGACTAATAATGTTGGAGAAAGCTTTATTAAATGCCGAATTTCTTAATTCAGTGATAAATTAAAGAGAATTTCATTACTTGGCGGTTAATTGAGAACAGTAAAAAGACTGAATTAAGCTTCTACTAACGTGAGTGATAAAAATAGTTATTTCTTTCTAAAGCCCTCTTGGAAACAAATGAGAAAGCAAAAAATTATTTTTATCAAACGCCGCTTAATTGTAGCAGCAATTTGGACGCGCGCTGAGGTTTTCCATAAGCTTACTGGCTAATGCCATTTAGTCTTAATCTATTTGTTTTCTTTTTTTTCTCTCTTAGACTGATGCATCTTCCTTTATTTATTTATTTTTTTTATTCTTTTAGAGACTTAATAAAGAAATTGCTTGTCCCTGACAGAGCTAAAAGATTGGGGAACATGAAAGTAAGTTTTTCGCCCCTCTTATATATATTTTTTTAACCATTTCTTAATTAGGTATTTTAGGTTTACTTTCTCTTGAGAGGGGCACATGTTGAAACTAGTGCCGAGAAATTTCTTTTGAAAAGTAGCATTTTGTTTTAATGAAATGCCTTACATTATGTGTTAGTATTTTTTTATCCAGACTTCTTATTTAATATAATGTAGCAATAAATGTTGTAATTATTGATCGCTGGAAGCTATTTCATTAAAAAATGAAAATTACTACTATTCAAAACTGATTTTTTTTTATTGGAAACATTTTATGAAAAACTAGGAATTTGTAATATTCGAAAAAATAAGGTATACCTTAAGTCTCTTAAGATATGTATTTCTCTAAAATATGTTTCAGAAGAACATAGTCCTTCCAAGTGCCACTTCTTTTCCCTGAATATAAAGTGAAATTAAAACTTTTTAATGTGTGTTATATTTTAATTAGCTATTCATACGAAAATTATTTTCTACATACAAAACAATTTTAGTGTGAATAGCTTTCCACGTATAATGTGAATATTGGTAAATTTGTGAACTATTTGAAAAGATAAGCAAGAATCACATGCATTCAATTGTATTATAGGTTACGGCGAGTATTTAATCGATATTCTCTAAATTTTTGTGAGTTCTAATAAATTAGTTCTCAATATTTAATTAATGAGAGAGGCAAAAATATAAATATTTTATACCTGTCTTTTTTTTCTGCAGAAAGAAACATTATGAAGTAAGTAGCTATTTTCATCAGAATTTAGTACATGCTAATCTTTCACACATAAAACAAAATACTGGGCAATTTGAAAGTGAACTCAAAATAACAAAATCTTGCATATTGAATGGTCAATAAAGGAAATCCTTTACACCAATCACTACTTAGAGTATTTCGGCACAGTATTTATAGAAATTAATGCATTATAAATTATATTTTTATCTAATATCTTGCTCTTTTGGGATTAGATCTAATTACTATTTTCGGCTGTTCACCATATTTCATGTTATATTAACTTTTTACAGATCAGATCTGTAAACCCACGCTCTATGACATCGTAAAACGTCTCACAAACGCTCTAGTTGTCAGAACGTTCATTATGCGGTATCAAAATCACGTGCTATGGAAATGGAAAAACTCATCAAAATTCTAACCTTGAATACTAATGCAAACTACGAATACTATACATGAGCAACTCAATGTTTATCGATTTGAAATTAAAAACAAGAGAGCTTTAATGCAGACATAGTGCTTTTGGAAACACCTATTGAAATATCATTTTATTAAGTTTCACTTTCACAAATATTGTTATCAATTAAAATTGCATTTAAATAAAAATATTAATAATATAAAATAATAAAAATATTAATAATATAAAATAATAAAAACATTAATAATATAAAATAAATAATTTAAAAATTAATTAAAATAATAAAGATTTGGCATTATAAAATTTTTATTATTTTAGTTCTAAATATACGTATGCAGCCTTTATTCCATATTTGTTTTTATTGTGCAAAAAAATATTTTTGGAAAAATTTTTTTATTATCACTTAATTAATTTAAATTAAAATTATTTTTAATATTTCATACAGAAATCTATTGATTGTACCAGTATTATTTTCAATTACGACAGAAACTTTCTGAGGTTAATATAAGGAATCTCTCATATTTTTATAACATAAGCACATTCATTCCTTTCGTACAATTATTCTATGTTCTTTTTATTCATTCAAACGCATCTAATTTATTACTGAACATCTTACCGATGAACTTTGAAAAGGAAATAAAAAGTATTCGCATAAAATACTCAGAACTGTTTCTCGCTTCATGTAACCACATATTTTCCTTATACTAACATGGAGAAAGCGACTTCTCGTGATCTCATTAATGTAGCATGACAAAATCATGATTTCTTTGCAAAAATAACAATGGAGTGTGGAAGAAAATAACAGCCATAAAATGGAACACATGACTGATCTCTTCATTTCAGTTTGGAAACATTTAAGTTTCCCATACAAATTATACTTTATAAGAAACGTAATTTTTATTTGTTTTTGTAAGTGCGCAGATTTCAAATAATATAAGGCAAAGTTTGATTTAATTAACATTAATTCAATCATCAAGTTATCATGTGCTTATAGTGATGATTTGCGTCGATTTAAAAAAATTATGATAATCTGATTTTAGCAAAGGCGTTTTTTTATTTTAGCAAAATATATTAAGTTCCATAATCGAAAAAATAATGCTTTCCTAATAATATAGGATGCTGTATATGTTAAATTCGAAGGACTTAATGCTATTCAATACACCAACGCATGAATTAGTTTAATGATTTGGCTGTGTGATAACTGCATGTGATGTGTTATCACAGCTAAATGTATATGATGGAAGAACTGTGTGTGTGTCATAGCTGTATGAAGCATTTCATAGTTGTGATTTGCATGTCTAATTTCCTTTCCAACAATAAATTGCTACATACAACCTTTTGTGTGTATGTTTTGTACTAATTTGTATTTATTAATAATAATAATAATTGTTTTAAATTCCATTATGGTAAAAAAATATATAATTTGTCTATTCATATTTTGCCTCAACCATTTCTTTTTTATTATTGTTGTTTGTTGTTGTTTCTGATGACACTTGGCAACGCCAAGCCCGCCAGTCAGAAACTAGGCGAATGAAGTCCGAGAGAGCATCCTCCGTTTTTGAATAGAGCACCCTCATACCAAGGTGGAAGTACGACTTTTGGCTCATAGATGGCAGCACCATCTGAATCTTTCAATTTAGAGATTGAAACCAGTGAAGACCCGTTGCCTGGCTCCAACCACCCCCATAGGTATTAATTTGTTATGGGAACATGGAGGACATTGCGACCCGACATATTTTACGTGCCCCAGTCTTTATGAGTGAACACGACAGATCTTCGGCTAAGCCGGGATTCGAACTCACCACTTTTCGGTGACGAGAACGATGCCCTAACCAACCATAGGCCACCAAGGCCTTTTTTTATTAATAAAATCAATATTAACAAAACTCAAAAGATTGACATTGCGTTTTATGTCCTATAATTTTTTGCATTGCACTAACATTTTTTGTTTATATTTACAAAACTCAAAAATAACCATATTAGTAGAATAATTTATGACCTAGTTTATCCTTATTAATTAATCGCAAGTAAATATCTCCTTTTTGACAAACCTGGGAATGAAAAGATGAATTAGCATGTATTTAATTTATCAATTCTCTCTATACAGCCTTTTCTGCTTAATTTGCTGTCAGATCGTTATTTTCTGTAAAAAAAAAATGTTTTTAGTCAGAGAATTTTTCTTTTTATTAGTAAGATAAATTTCCATTTCATTTTTCTGTGCATCATTCAGAGCATTTAATCACACGCATAAATTCAAATTGAAGAGTTTTTAATCAAGTAAAGTGCTCTGAACCACATGTGATGTACACATTTCATTTGAGTAAAGTAATTGAAATTCTTAATTCAATTTTCCATGAAATGTGAAAAACTTTCTTTGTTTTTTTAATCTTCTACCCAGAAATATATCTAATGCAAACACTGGTATTTAAGCTATCATTTCATTAAAAAGAGTATGTCTTAAATGCATTACATAACACAGAAAACTTGCATAAATAGCAGAAAATTATTCCAGATAGAAAAAATATTGTTGTATAGATTTTAAATTAAATATAGTTTTTCTAAAAAAAAAAACATATCTTAAAATAAAAAAATACATAATTGTGTTTAAATTGTGCATGTGCACATTAGCAGTTTTTTAAATTATACTTAATTAGATTTAAATTGAAATTTTATCAAATATATTTATTGTTTAGGACGATGGACATACTTTTCAGTATTAAGTCTGTGCTTAGTCTACATTAATACAGTTTTGTGAGATTTAAACTATTAAACCTGTCACAGGCAATTTCTTTTGAGATTAGAGCTACTTTTACTTATACAAGATGATTTTGAATACTTCTAATCCTTGAGCATGGAAAAAAGTTGCCGTCCTTACTAGGCGTCAAATTAGAGTGGCCTCAAAATTAAACGCCAAGTTTGAATAGTTTAAAACGATTATCTCAATTTTTTTGTTTCTAATGGCGGGAACACTTGAGTAATTAACCCATTTGCTGCAACAAGGCCAGAAACTTCTACTCATTTTATCGTTACCCAGTGGGCACCAGTGAGCCAAGTCACGGAGGTACGAGTAGCATCGCCCACGCCACACCACCACAAACTCGTTTATAGGGCGGGCCACATTCATCCATCATCTGAGGAAAGCACAAGAAACACAGAGAGAGAAAGTACATTCATGCCCGAGACGGGATTCGAACCCAGGTCCTCTCCATCCGTAATCAGGAACTCTAACCACCAGACAGTTTTACAGTGAGACAGGTTTATCTCAATTTTATGCTTGCTAAGTTTATTGTATTTGGATTTTTCTGTATCAACTGAATTTTTCTGTATTTTTTCTGTATTTCTGAATTTTGTATCTTTAGTTTAATAAATTGGGTTTTATCTTTTATATTGTCATTTTTATGTATTAATTGTATTTCTTTTTCAGCATGGAGCTGATGATGTTAAAAGGCATCGATGGTTTAAGAATATAGTATGGGATGAGGTCTACTATAAAAAAATCCAGGTATATATTTTAAAAGTCCATAAATCTTTTGCTCCTATATTAATTATAAACTTACTTATAGAAACTGGTGAAGATCTGTGTATAATGATTTTAAATGTAATGGTACAGTAATATTAAGTTTTTTGAAGTTTTAGAAATGCTTTATAAAATCTATGAGCATGATATTGTAAAGCATACATTATATAATTTATTTTATTATATTTTAATCCCAGTTCTATATATATAATGTGCTA
Source organism: Latrodectus geometricus (assembly GCA_026290005.1). Taxonomy (NCBI): domain Eukaryota; kingdom Metazoa; phylum Arthropoda; class Arachnida; order Araneae; family Theridiidae; genus Latrodectus; species Latrodectus geometricus. The sequence goes on from JAPDSC010144128.1 coordinate 122,650, forward strand.
TATTTATCAAGTTGTTGTTCCTAATTGCTTTATTTTAAATGCTTGTATTCGCAAATGGTATTTGGGTTTAATTGTTTGATTGCTACATTTTGAAAGAAGTAATTATCGACAGCTGTTCCCAATCTTAGTCAGTGCCATCCTCGTAAAATTCCGAGCACTATCTTCTAATTTTAGGAGCGCAAAGAAATACAGTATGAGTATTTTATATCTTTTGGCAAATAACTTTAACGACTAAGGTTACAGTTTACTTTCTTTGGCTCCTGTGACTATCCTGACGAAACCTTGCGAAACTTTTGCACAGAATGTTGGAAGAAACAGAATCTTTGTTGGAAGAACGAACAAACGAAACACAATACAGCAAGCAAATATTTACATAGTTGTTAACTCGGGGACATATGGTTCACAAAAATTTCTTTACAGATTTATTACTTAAGCTACTAGGCTGGAGTGTAGAAGCATCTTCGAGATACGAAATAATCGAATATTATAGTTTTATTTTAGTGTGCTTGATGCATTCTAATGTATTTTTTGGTACACAATATTTAGCTTTCATAATTAAATTTGAAATTTATTTAATTTGAATGCATGATTAAAAATAAGCTATTTTATTCGATTTTGCTCTATATATAAATTTTTTAAATTTTGATATTAATTTATGTGAAATTTATTACAATATTTACTTAAAATAGTTTCTTAGTTTAACATAAAAAGTGTAATTTAACATAAAAACATAAAAAACATAAAAAACAATAAAAAACATAAAAACATAAAAAACATAAAAAGTGTATACTAAAAGTATCTTCTAACTTTTTTTATCACATGAATTATAAAAATTAAGATTTTTTTAATATATTTCATGGGACATAAATGGGTATGCATAAAAAACAATACTGTTATCTAATATAATAAAAAGAATTATATCATTTTGAGATAAATTTTCTTCGGTAAAAATGCTTGTTGAAGCTTTATAATCTTCTTTTGCATTCTAACACTCATTGTTAAAAATGGAATCATTAAAGATGAATGAAATATTTTCCGCGTTCTGCATAAAAAGGAACAAATAAAACGATACACTTTATTGAATAATGAATCCAAAATCATGTTTCGAAATCAATATTTTCAGATATAAGATATTCATATCATACTTTTTAGATAACACTATTCAGATTGACATCGCACATCTATGTTATTGTGAAACAAAAACCTAATAATAATTATTACAAAAGAGAACTCGCGTAACGCATTAGAATGTTTTCATTTTTGCATTTAAATGTTGATGATTGTAAATATATAAGCAAACAGATACCAATCTCCGTCATTCTATTTTCTTCGTAATTACGCTCATTATGTGTATGAGATTCATGAAATTTAAAGTTGATCATATTGCTTATAATATTCCATAACGATGATAACCACATGATGAAATCAATAAAAAGATCATCGCCAGATGCAATTCTATATAATGTTATCACTGGAAAAGTTTGGGGAATTTTTCAAAATGTGATACGCGATTGTAGAATTATTAATAAACAATATGTTTTCTAATTACAACCAGGGATTAATATTCTCCTAATCACTGGTTGTGGTTGGTGAATACGTTATTTTTTAAAGTAAATTTAGTTTGAAGATCAATTGAATTCTATACTGAATACTTTTTAGAAGCAGATCATGTATCATTTGATAAAATATATTTACAATTATATAAAGGCTTTTCAATACTCTATGAAATCATATTGCTTATGATATTCCATAACCATAATAACCAGGTGATGAAATCAATAGTAAAAACATCACCAGATGAAATGCTCCATAACGTTATCTTTGGAAAAATTCTTAAAATTTTTCAAAATGTAATGCGTGGTTGTAGAATTATTAATAAACAATATCTTTTCTAATTACAACTATTAAGATTTACTTTTTATGAGCAGATCGTGTACATTTGATAAAACATATATACAATCATATAAAGGCTTTTCAATACTCTACTAAATCATAAGATAATTTTTTCTATATTATTAATATAATTTGAAAGTACGTTTTATGGGCAATAATATATTGTTTATCCTTTTGAAATTAAGTGTTTTGTTTTCTATATTTTCCTTGTAATCTGTTTTTCACTGCTGTAATATTACAGCTCATATAGGTTACAATTCCCTATACTCATTCTCACATATACTAAACACCAGTCTCAATTCGAACTTTATTTAATGGCTTATATAATAGCGAATTTGATGTGGCATAGTCATCACTAACATAACATCGACTGCATAAATCCAGGATTAGAACGCATATTCCAGCGCCGTCTCAATTATTGTATACATAATACACGCGAGATTTCGTATGAAATATGTGGTACAGATATCTCGGATCATTTTAAAATTGCAATAATTTACGAGAAGTTTAATTAAAAAAATTCTACTTTTTTCTATTTTTTGTTTTGCTGAACAACCTTTTGGTTAGATATATATTTTTAATTACCACTGATATTTCACATGAAACAGGGTTAACCAATTGGTTTGAAAAATTGATTAATTATAAAGCCATTTTTCTCATGGGCGGCTCTTAAATCAGGCTACATTTATTTTTTATTATACAAATTCAGTTTTTCTGAAATGAATGTATTACAAAATGCAATGAAAAATAAAAATTCTGATGAGTTTGATTTATTGTTCTACTTTTATAATGCACCAGCGCGAATTCTGTAGTTCAATTGTTAATAAATTATAAATTATTTGTTAATGTCGTGAATAACATAACGATTTTAATAAATTTCTATATATTTTTTACTTTTGGTGGAAAACATTAAATTTTTAATTGATCATCTTTGTATTTTTCTAAATTTATATACCAGTTTCTTATCAAATGCTTAACTGATTGAAAGCAAAGATGATGACAAGTCATATATATCGTAATACGAATATGATGGTTCCTGTTAAGACACATAAAATTATAATATCAATTAAGTAAATGATAATGAATATTGATATTATTTAATGTATTGTAAAATCTGATAATGTTTTCGATCTGTAGGCTATTTTGTTCAAACTAAAAAAAAATTAAAATCTTTAATAAATCAGTATATGTCTTTCAATATCATTAATTTCATATTTTCTGATATATTGTCTGTATTAAGTAAGTTTTGCTACTTTTCATTTCCAACTGATAAAACTCAGTTATTTGTAAGAATAAATACAGTGAAGTTCCGATAATCTGGGAGTTCGATAAATTGAAATTAGCGCTTGAAAATACATTGATGTTTTAAATAAAATTTAATTACAAAATTAAAATATTTTCACCCTAATTTTATTAATAAAAATAGACATCATTCTATAAAATTTGTCTACAGTATAAATATCATAGAATTTACTTCGTCAAAAGAAAAATTACGACTGCCGATTACATATAAGTCATTAATCAGTTTTTGCATGAAGTCAATAAAGTTTTGACTTGATGCTGTAATTTTAAGCTGGGTATATAATTGGATATTTTATTAAAATCTCGTAAGTAATTCATCATATTGATATATATAATTGATATATACAGAAAAAATATTTATATAATTAAAATAGTTTAAACTAATACTATCTGAATTTGAAACAATCTCCAAGAATTTCTTTACCGAACACTTGTACTCATCTATGTATGAACTTGTAGTACGTATGTACTATCTTCCACTATCATCTTTTCCATATATATTTAAATACAAGTCATTTTTATTTGATTTTCTACATCAGAGAACTTAAAAAATGGCGAATAGTTATTTCACCCTTCTAATTTCATTGTTCCATTCATCATTTGCTGATGCACATATAATCATCATAATTTCCACCAATGTTGTAATTATACAATTGATCATATTTTAGAAAATTTGAAGTAATTCTGAATTTGGTTCAAACCGGACTGTAGTTTTAAGAACAAATATGTAAATATCTCATGAGTACATTGTCATATTTGCAGGCTGTTCTTAAATTTCAATCATTAATTCCTCAGATTACATAATGAATCATACATATTAAGATTACATAATCAACATACCAAACACTATATTATATTTTCTACTGTTTTTAATAAAGTAAATTTCAAGGATGTTTATTGAAGAAATATCTTTTTAAATTTCATTTCCTTAATAATTACTAGCGAACAATATATATATTTCCTGAACACGCATGCAGATTTTTTCAAAAATAAATTTTCTCTAACACGTATACCACGTGTCACTTTTTTACTACCATGATACTATATTTTATAATCAGCTGTAGCCAAAATAGTCGCTACTTCAAGTGTCATATTTTTAAAGACATTCCCCCTAACTGATAATCATATTCGCTGATCATCCCAAAAAGCACGGATTTATTGTGCTTAACTGTGAAGTTTCCTAGATAAAACTTTTGTTAGACGTCATTATAACGTTCAATGACGTAAATTACCGTTTTCTCCGTCATTGAGACATTGAGAGAATACCTTTGAGAGAATCCGTCATTGAGAGAATACCTTGCACACTCGCTAAACGATTCGCATATTGGATGTGCACAGTGTTGGTTTGAAGTTTAAATATAACATATTTATATTTTCTTGATGGAAATTTTTTAAATGTATGATCGGTTCTATAAACTTTGTCAAGTCTTCAGTTAAGCAAAATCATGCCTAAAGTGATCACAAACCTGATTAAATTTAATGAATTTCATACAATGAAATTGGAGGAAGGAGATTTTTGTGTTTTTGTCGTGAATAGCAAAAAAGAAAGCATCTTCGTGTATTTCTAAATATTATATTAATAAAAAACAGTCACCCGAATATAATTACTTGATCCAATTACATAAAATTTTCTGTTACTTTTTGTCATACTTTGTGAAGTCTTGTAAAAAATGTTTTTCGTAAAACAGAGTTCTCCAAGTTTAATATTCATAAAGTACCCAGGTAAAGTTAATATTATCATAGAATACATATTTCAAATATAAAAATAATTGTTAGCTGTTATAACTCTTAATCATTTTAATAAAATATTATATCTTTTTATTTCATTATTAATATTATTAAAATACGATTTTTCAATTACATGAAAAAATCAAGCCAAAATAATTATGTTAAATATTTAATATATTAACAATAAAATCATGTAAAAATATGTAATATTTTTTTAATTTAAAGAGGAAGTACGTTATTTAGAAAAAATGTAAGCAATTATAATTCATCAACATTATTTCAGATATATTTAATAATTAGCAAACAAACCGACAAATAATTTTATAGTACATTAGCAGAGAGGTTACTAATTTTAAATATCTTGAAATTATTGGGAAAACAAGAAAAAGTATATAACATTTCATTCTAAAATCCATAACTTTATAACATAAAAGTAATTAATATTTATTAATAAATACGGGCAACAAATTTTATAAATATATGTATATTTTTCATGAAGAATTTATGCAAATAAAAGAAATATTTATTCTGATACTTTATTTCGAATTAATAATGTATGTTTTTTAGTGATTTGCATATAAAAAATTTATAATTTATTTAAGTCACTATTATTAAGGATTTGGACAATATTTAAATCACTAATATAAATAAGCAAATGCAATTAATTTTAGGTTATACAATACATTTAAGGAAATATAATTAATTATTTTTAAATTAAAGCAAGAATTTTAAAATTAATTAAAATCTTACATTTTTATTCATGGTATTTTTTACACTTCCCAGAGATTTTTCTTTGATTTTAATTGAACCTTCAATATCTATTTGTATATTATTTACCAACAACTGCTTTTCTTTATTCTGATTTCTAAGAATTCGACTTATTGAGACACAGAAAGGAAATTTCAAATTAGTAAAATAATTATTACAAAGTTTCTATTGAGTTGTAATTAATTTTTGATTAATATTAATAATAATATTTTATTAAACTAACTATAAATAACGTTAAGTCTCCGAAGAAACTTGGAAGTGAGCGGAAGATCGAGAAAAAATGAAATCGATTAATCTAAAACCAACTACACATAACTTAATCTTGAAATTTCCCCGATTTTCAACCAAATTTTTTCAATTATTAGCTTTTTTTTAGTTTTATATAATCCCAAACTCCCATAGCACAATTTTTCCTAGAAGAACATTACAATCTTACATACATCACTCTAACATGTTACTTAGTTATATATCACTCTAAATACAATCTTTACTTTATTCTGTTGGTGACGGTTTCTTCCAATTTTTCTAATCTTCTGTATTCTTTTCTATTCTTCTTTTCCTTTTCCTTCTTATAGCCTCCCATTCTACCAAAGGTGAGCTACGACGGCGACACCAGGAACTTTGAAGAATACCCTGAGAAAGACGAAAATAGGCGCCATTCCTACGAAAGCAACGAAGATTCTCACAACATTTTCGACGACTTTTAAAAAGGAAAGGACAAGGAAAATAAACTCTCATGTAAAGTAATTTATATATATATACGTTGTATATAGGAGCTTTCTCTCTTGGTGGCGTCGCTTTGAACTTGTGATAATAATAAAATTGTGTTATCTCTCCTCTTTTGCTTACTTACCTCACAATTTCTTCTCAACATCCATACCATTTTGCATCTCGAAAAGAAAACATAAAAATACCACATTATCACTGTAAAGATTATACTTTTAAAAGTTTTAAGACCATGAAGCGATTGAAAAGTCTCGAAACCCATTAAGCTTTAATGGGTGAACACAAAAGAATATATTTATGTGTTCTTCACTAAAATAACTTTTATTGTCTCTGTTTATATTGCATTTCTTATGACATCACATATGTAAAAATTTAAGGACTGAATTTATGCAAACTTGAATATTGTATTTTTTTATTTATTTATACTTGTAATATTTTTTATTTACCCTTTACTAGGTATCAATGGCTTGAAATATATTTAAGGTTTGAGGTTGGATTTTTTTAGAATTCATGATTCAATACTATTGGAACAATAATTACTGTTTTAATAGTGTTGAATTTCTAAATTTCTAAAAGATGTAATATGCCAGTACTTTTTATAATGTATAGAATTTAAAAAGTACTGGCATATTAATAAAATCTGTATACGCTATTATTTTAAGCAATAAAATCTTCCATACTTAAATCTAAAGAATATTGTTGAAAACAAGTTAGGTAAAAATATTATTTACACTCTATCAAAAATGCACTAAAAAGGAAAAAGAATTGAAAGGTAAGTGTTTTATTTACAATAAAGTAAAAAATAATCGGAAAAAATCATTTGTCTTTTAAGTAGAATAAATAAAATCATGTAATGTATATTGTTATTATTATAAATACAATTTGGTAATTTTGTTGGGTTTTACTAAAAAAGTTAATTTCTTCTATATTGTTATTGTTAGATCCCTCATGTTTTATAAAAATTATTTGATTCTGTTAAAAAATAGATTTTAATTAATTTTCTAGAAAATACAACCTAATCAAATTTTAATGCATATTTTATAAATATGTTTCAACTAGTATCAAATAAAATATTCGTGAACAGTTATCTTAAAATTGGTAAAACGTACCTAAATGTATATACTTTTATTTATTTTTTTCCATATTTTCAAAGTTAGAAACTTTCAGACGCCATAAACAATGTAATTAATGCATTAAAATCATCTGGCAACGGACACGGCGGTTTTCTTCTGCAATGAAAATGATTTGAATTGATAAAAATATTATGCTGATGTGGAAAAAATGATGACATTAAATAATTATAAGTAAACACATTTTATTATAAAGAATATAGATTCATTAAAAATAATGTGATAATACGTACAAATTTAATACTTTATTTTACCATATGAAATAGCTTTCATCATCAGCATTGGCACGACAGCCCTTTGTGGGCCTGGGCCTTCCTCAGAAGTTTTTTCCAACCTGCCTTTCATTGCAATTGATCTCCAATTCTTTACTTTTAGGATGGCTAAGTCCTCTTCCACACAGTCTTTCCATCTCTTTTTGGGCCTTTCTCTTGATCTTTTATGAGAGGGGGTTACATTAAAAACTTTTAATGCTGTTCGTTCTTGACTCATATTTTTCATTTATTTAAATCAATGTGCTCTAGTAATTTATGCATTATAAGCTTAACATAATTATAAAATTAGAGATTCATATAATTCACAAACAAATTTATATTAATATTTACTGAATATATCCTTTATTCTCACAATTTTGCATATAATTAGTGTTTTGTTTTCCATTCTAATGTAATTTTATAGTAATGAAGCATAAGAACATTAATAGATAGAAATTTTCTTGTTAAATTCAAAAGGAACCACTGATTTTAAAGTTAATGTCACTTAGATATTAAAATTGATTTCTTTGTTATAAATAATTTTACTTAGAGACCTTAAAGGGCTTACATCATACGAACTCAATTTCTGCACAACAGTTATTGTGGAATTTATTATACTTATTCCTTCCTTAAATAAGGTAAATAACTATTTTGAGCTTACCGTGGCTCAGTGGTAGAAGAGCATTCTTCTGAGCTTGCTCTTCGGAGGAGGTCCTTGGTTCTATTCCAGCCTCTGTTAAACAATGGAGAGGTGAATGTTGTTCTGATTTATGCTCATTTATCAGAGTGGGAATTTTCCGGGTTTCCTCCCTAGCGACACATGAATACAGATATTCACTATAAAAAGTCCTCCTGGGTGTAAATTTAAGTGGTAGATCTTAAAATACATTACCATTGCCTTCAGTCGTTAGGGTTTCTATTGCCCGGTATCCAAATAAAGTTTAAATGATTCCATTAGGAAGATTTATATGAAATACATAAAACAAGAATATGTGATACTTATAAAATATTTTACTCTACTAGAGTAAAATATTTTATAAGTATCATATAATCTTGTTTTAAGTATTTCATATAAATCTTCCTATGCTTTAATAATCGAATTTTCATTAATTATTATTATAAAATCTCCACATATTCAGAGGTTGTAGACTTTGTAGAAACATATAATTTTCTCACCGGTTTCCTTGTTTCTGATTATAAAGTAAATTTAGTTAATACTTATTACATGACTTTTGATTTATCTCACATTTTAACATTTATTTAAAGATATTTATATGCTTATTGCATGAAAATATAAGTACATATACATATCAGTATCCGGACAAGATGCTTCATTAAATCCTTGAAATTCTATCTCTGTTTCAGCAAAATAAATGCTAAATAGTTATTAATCTCATTAAAGGTTATCAAATATTCATTTTAATTATGTTTATTGCCTTCATAACGATGTGTTAGCAATGAGCCATAAATGTAGTAAATGTCAGTTGTAATGTCTGTTCAGCTTCATTTGCGGCTTATCTTTTATAACTTATTTTTAAATTTATAACTAGCTTTAATAACTTAGTTTCACAAACCAATGGGGTGATATGCGTTTTTCAAAAAGAGTAAAAGAAATAATATTTCAAAATGATTCGTGTTAAGTTCGATATTTACACACTTTAGTAAGAATATTGAATTTTCACAGCTTTGAAGAATCTCCCATAAAGCACATATTGTATATAAAAAAAGTAACAATTTTAAATACATTGTTGTGAATTAATGATACAAAACAGTGCTTGTCAGTTAAAAGCAAAATAAAATTATTCAGTTAATAAATTTTTCAACAACATATCTATTTTATTTCGGTAGAAAATACACAGAAATTAATTTGAAATATATTCCATATATTAATTCAGGTAAATTATATTTCGAAATTTTTTTGTCTCTATTCAAAGTTTCCGATTTGTAGAGCCATTTTAAAAAAATTACAAGCTTTCTATTATACGAGGGTTACTCTGAAATTTTTGAGATACGCGCAGACGAGAATTTACAAAATAAAAATAACGGTTTAATTTTAAAATACAAAGTATTTTAAAACAGAAAACGTTATTTTACTGACTTACTTCAACTTGTTTAGCGTAGAATAAATTTTAAACAGAAGAGAAAATGGAGTTGACGCGAGAACATTTTCGCGCTATGATTTTCCATGGTTTCAAAGTAGGATTAAGTCAAGAAGAATGCGTTCAACGGTTGCAATTAGCATTTGGTGACGAATCTCCAGATCGTGCTACTGTATTCAGATGGTTTAGAGAATTTAGAATAGGTCGCAATTTTCTTCAGGATGAAGAACACACAGGAAGGTCACCGTCGGCAGTAATCCCGGATAATGTGTCAGGCATACGAAAAATATTAATGGATGATAATCGCTGTACCTATCAAATGATACAGAAGGAACTTAACATTGGATTCGCAGCCATACACAAAATCATTCGTGAAGAATTACATATGAAAAAAGTGGTTTGCCGTTGGGTTCCCCATAATCTAACTGAGCACCAAAGAGAGGAGCGTGTCAGAATCAGTAAAGAAACTCTTAAATTGCTAAATGATGGTGGCCACCGCATCATTTCTAAAATTGTAACAGGTGATGAAATGTACATACCGTTTTTTGACGTTCCAACTCGTCAAGAAAGCAAAGTATGGGTCTTTGAAGATGATCCCATGCCGACAATGGTGAAAAAACAACGCGCACTGAAGAAAGTGATGTATACCGTTTTCTTCAGAAGTACGCGATTGGTCAAAGCTTTCAAGTTGGAAGGACAGAAGATAGTAACAGCAAACTGCTATACCACTAAATGTCTTCCAGAAATTATACAAGAACTGAATGTTAGGAGACTAATGCTACACCATGACAATGCATCTTCACATACAGCCGGATTAACAGTTGAGTTTCTTAAACAAAAACAAATAAAGTGATCGAACATCCGCCGTATTCACCTGATCTAGCTATGTGCGACTTTTGGTTATTCTTTGATCTAAAAAGAACTTTCGTGGATGTTTTTTTCATTCAGAAGAAGAGATTGATGTAGCTATAAATGCATTTTTTTCATCTATTCCAAGAAATGAATGGCTTGAGGCATTTAATCTGGGAAAAATTCGTCTACAAAAGTGCATTGATGCTGGAAGAGACTACTTTGAACACGCCTAAAATTTTGTAAGTATAACTTTTAAAACCTAGTTGTATCTCAAAAATTTCAGAGTGACCCTCGTTTCACATGACCAAATAATGACAGGGTTGCCCACCCCACCACATATCCATCAATATCTAATTCTATATATAAATAGAAGATTGAAGTTAATTTTAAGTAAATATAGGCTACGTATAGAACTTAAATTTACTTAACTTTAATTATAGGTTACGTCAATTTTCAATTATAATGATTATAAAATATTCTAAGCAACAATGAAGATTAATCTAAATGTATTGTGTTTTCCTGGTGATATTTTTTGAATTTTTAATAATTTTTGGTATTTCAAGTAATATTGCTTGCTAAACTCTAAAATACTATGAAATAACTTTATCTTCTTTTTTCCGATTGCAATTTTAGTTTAGCCAATGAAGGATTTTTATTTATAACAATAATTTTCTGTGATAAACTAAACTAAACTCAGTGGCATGACAGCCCAACGGGGGGGTCAAGGCCTACTGTGCCTATATCTGTTTTCTTGATCGAGGACTCTGGGGTGCGAAGCATACGTTCGGGTAAGGTAGTCAGATTAAAGCAATACCCCTAATGTTTTGTTCCCAAGTACTTAGTTTTATCTACCCACTGAAGAGATAGGACCTTGGACATCAGCGTTGGGAGTGTGAAACGCTATCACAACGCCTCCGGGCTTCAATTTTCAGCAACAAGTTAATTAAATTTAACACAAATTACGATACAATAAATTACCTGATAAGTGAATTTAGCAACATACAAGCCATTATTCACCAGCATGTTGCTAAATTCACTCATCATGATATGAAACTATCAAGATTTTGTGATGCATACAAACAAAATTAATCTGGTTTATTAATCTTAGAAATGTCAAAAAATTGCTCAATAAATTAATCTATTATAACTTTTCAAAAGTCTTGTATACAAATATCAATTGAAAATTTGAATTCGTCTTTCCTTACATAAAATATCGATTTTTAGTAAAATTAAATACAAATATACATGCATTTCTTGTTCAGTTGAGAAAAGAATCCCGCGTTTCTTTAATGTTAGTTATTACCAAAAACTTATGTGAGAACAAGAGGAATTAAAGTGTAATTAGTATAAACCAATTCCGGTGCGTTTTCTTTGTGCATTATTTCTGCTCTTATACCTAAAGTATAAAAACAGCTCATTACATTTCCTTTAAAATGTCCAGTCAGATTGGATGTTGCCTATTCTTTTTTCTTCAGATGAGGATTGGTGGTAAATTATAGATTATAGAGTAAAAAATTTTTATTAAGTCATATTTAATATTAGAAAAGTGGAAAAAAAATGCTGTTTCATCTTTTCTTTAGTTCAACATCTGTATCGGTCATTGATGTTTAGAGAGATACAAAATATACAGAAAATCGTAGATTCTGGTTGAATCAACCCTTTCAAGCAAAAAAATGAGCATAGAGCTTCAAACTAATGAGAAATAAACCAAATTACCATCAAGTGTAATGAGGTGATTAAAATTTGGCTTAGTTATTATGTTCCTGTTTGGAGAATTTCCTCGAATGTCAAGGGAAATACTTGAAGATATTTCTTTACTATTAGTGATTCTTCGATCTTCAGATTTTGATGAAAAGAATATGGCATAACAAAATATTTTTTATTGATATCAGTTAACTTACTGAGCTGCAATAAAAATGCTTAATATTCAATTTGCTTTTTTACATAACTGACTCTGGATATTTGAAAACATAAAAAATGAAAAATAGTATCCTTTGGCACTTAAAAAAGGATGTATATATTTTGTAGCATTATAATCTAACCTTGATATCCTCTTTTATATTGCGTGTGAGTTATCACTTCTTAAATAGTTGTAGAAGGCCCAATTTATCCTTTCTTTGCAATATCATAAATAATTTTGTGTTTTTTCTGGAATAGTTCTTCA
>JAPDSC010144128.1:154632-165377 GCA_026290005.1 Latrodectus geometricus
ATTTATATTCCATTAAGTTATAGTAATTACAATGCAAAGTTTTTTTTCCCCAAAAATGAAATCATTATGTAAAAATTTAAAAAACATATATAATTGTGTTAATTTTCTGCAGTATAAATTTAATTTTTTGAGTTAATATTCAAATTATGAGAGGTATTAAAATATTTCTAACAAGATTTCATTCTTGATTATTATACATATAATACTCATTTAAAAAATAAGTAATATAGATAGGTCCATGCTCTAAAAAATATCCTATTCAAGGTAAGATAACGAAAATGATAAAGCATCATGCATTTCACATGTTGTGATAAAATTTCATTAATTACTTTTCTTCCTTGCTAATTTTAATAGCCTTTATCTCAAATTTGGGGAATTTGATTACAGATTTGACCAAAATGTTGAAAGAAAATTTTACAGTTCAATGGAATAATCAACAATTAATATATGACTTGATTATAAACAAAAAATGTTATAAATACTTTAAATAAAATCCTACCAGTTACATCAGAATCAATTTTCATATTCTTAACTTACTCTTAATTTTATTATTAACAGTTAAAAATAATTAGAAAGGAAATATATAAATTCATATTAAGGGAGAAAAAATATAAATATTAAAGAAATATGCTTTAAAATACTAACACATATTTCCATATTTTAACAAGATTGTCACAACCTCCAGTGACAAATCGTTTTGTAGAATTGGTAGATGAAATGTTGGTATTTGATCCTGTATATTCATTTCTGTTCGCATACACTAACTGCGCATTCACTGGTGCCCAACTAACAGCATTACATCCAATCTATAACAAGAAATAAATCAAATAAAAACTTATTGTAAAACATAACTTAAAAGTACATTTAACAACTATATTTTATAAAACTAATATTAAGTAAACATAAAGATCATACTAGTATACATAGTAAATTTTCATTAACTTAAATTTTGGTGTGCTTGTAAAATAAAAAAATTGATAGCTTTTAGCCAATATTACAATTAATATGAAACATGATAATTAATGATTAAGCTAATGTCAACAAAAATGTAATTTATATCAAAAGTACACATAAGAAAATTTTTAAAACAATTTCAAAATTAATAAAATTACTTAATAAGTTATCAAATTATAATTTTAGCAAAATATTTGTTAATTAGAAGTAATAATAATAATTAGTATTAACTTATTTCATTAGACTATATTATATCTAACAATACATATATAAGAAGTAAAGATAATGCTGATATATTATTGTAATTATTAATTTGATAAACAAATGATAAATGCATATCCTTTAAATAATATATTTAGATATATATTCATCAATAATGAATTCATTGCATTATTTTTCAACATCAAACAAATAGTTGATTTTTTTTAATACCTCTAACTTTGTTCAAAATATATTTAATATTTAATTCTATTTTTTTTTATTTATTAAGAAAACTAAATAATAAAGGAATCCGCAATGTGGCTATAATGAGATATAGTTACAATAAGTTCAAATGAATAACTCAAGCAGATAATAAGTGACACTACCAATAAAACTTTGCTTGAAAGGAATAAGAACAGTAAGAAGGATTGGTTTGATTTGGAATGCTCTTTGACTACATCTAAGAAAAATAGTGCCTTCAAATTAATGACCAATGGAAGAATATAAAGATCTAAGAAAACAGGAAAATGACATATACATAGGAATGCACAAAAAAAGTAGATTATTTTCCTTGAAAAACAGTATAAAGAAATAGAAACCCTCAAGTTTCAAAAGGAATCTAAAAGTATTATTAGCTGATTAATGAAGTTAGAAAGGAATTCAACCCAAATCTACCTGTCTGCAAAAATAAAGATGCGAGAAATCTTGAACAAGAACAAGATCCTAAATCGATAGACAGAAGAAGTCTGTTACATGATAAAGATGCTTTTCCCAACACTCAACAAGGCTGAAATTGCAATTAAAAAACTTAATTAAAATTGATAGCCTGGGCCTGATGGAATTAATGGCAAACTTTTAAAAGTTTATGAAACAAAATGAATTAAGGATAAAAATGTTATAGATTGCAGAGTTTAGACAACAGATCAGATGCCCATTGAATTGGATGAAGGTCTACCACATCTTTAAGAAGGTGATAGTCAAGGCTACTGCAACTATCAAGGAATAACTCTTCTGTGAATTCTATATTTACAGTCTTTTCAAACATTCTTTACACCACCTAGTGAAAAAGTTAGGGGAGGTGAATGTGGAGAAATGTGGATAAAGTAGGTCAACTGCTGAACAAATATATGCTTTGAGACAGCACTGGAGAAAATAAAGGAATTCAATATCTACATATGCTATCTTTTTCTTAAAGCTGCATATGAGAGCATTATTTGACATTAGCTTTATCAAGCAAAAAAGAATGTGATATACCAGTTAAACAAATTAACTTGACGAAGACTACCCTTAACAGGGTAAAGTGCAGGTGAAACTGGGGAACAGCTTTTCTGGAGTCTTCTATATTGATAGAGGTTTGTGACAAGGCAATGGTTTATCATGTTTACTATTCAACTTGGCCCTAGAAAAGAATATCAGGGCATCTGGTCTAACAGCAAGAGGAACCATCTACCAGAAGACTTTACAAACCTTTGCATTTGCTGATGATATCACTTTATACAAGTATGCAGATCCAGAAAATTTGTTGCAGAGGCTTTCAATTTATTAGAAATTGGGGCTGATAAATTAATGAAGAGAAAACAAAATTCATGGAGATTTCACACAATACACCTATTTCCCAAACCTAGAATGCTGATCATTTATTAAATTACTCAAAATTAAATTATTAACCTTTGAGCATAAAATCTTAAGATACAATTTTGGTGCAATCAATGTGCGTAATAGCTAAATATCTTTGTTTAATTTTGAAATCTATCAAAAGTACAAGCAACCTGATATTGTAAAAGTCATAAAATATAATAGACTAAGATGGCTCTGACATTTGTTCCCAACTAACAATGCAAATCCAGTAAAAAAGCTCACTTTTATTAATCCCATGTGAAAAAGAAGAAAAGGAAGACCACTAATTAGATGGCGTGACTCAGTGGAAAAGGACTTTAATTTGATAAATAAAGAAAACTAAAGGAACCTTACAATGCATAAGACAAGAAGGAAAAAGACTTTTATGGATGGCTTTGCCCTGTAACAGACTGCAGTGCTTATAAAAAAAAGAATATAAATATTGCAATAATTAATTATAATACGTTAAGGTAATTTGATTTTACTATTTTTTGTGAATAAACTAATGTTCATATTCCTAAAAAAAATCTAATAACAGTTTTTCGTCAAAATTAAATATATTTGTTAGGACGCTTAATAAAACATAAATATTGCATGCATATTCTTATCAAAACTTTTTTCAAGCATAAATGATAGATAATGCATTACAATTTAAGCAAAATTTACATAACAATGTAAAATCTTAAAAAATTTTAAGTGAATAAAAAATAAAACATCTAAAAAATGCCCAAATTAGAAAAGTTTAAAAAAAATACAAAAAAATCTTCCTAATAAGAACAAATAATTTTCTTAGAAAATAAAGGAAAACATGTAGAAAAATAACTGGAAAAATACCAAAAATATAATATAAATATTGAAAAAAAGATAAAAATAGAAATTTGTCACTTCTCATGAAAGAAAAAAGGGGAAGGAATTTCAAATTTATTATTGTAAAGATTTTAAAGAATGAATAACACAAGAATTTCTCGATACCTTTGAATACAAAAAAATTTAAAAAATAATATCAATTACAGAAAGAAAAAAGGAGTTGAAAATATAGCTTTTCAAATAAAATTAAAAAATATACAACTATACTCTCATACTCAGCAGTAGAAAATGTCTAATAATTATATATATATATATATATATATATATATATATATATATATATATATACAAGATGCCTATTAATAGATAAAAAAAATGAAGATATGGAGTAAATATAAGAATTAGGAATAATTAGAACAATTGAAATTGAAAATTATCTTAATTATCTTATTGAGACACTGAGTCTGCAAGAACATTCCAATTGAAAGAACAAAATAATGAAAAGTAAAAGTTGAGAGTATTTTATGAGTGTATTTTCAATTAAAAGAGAAAAAGCTGAATGACATTAGGAAATTATAAAAAGAAATAATGAGAAAGAAATTTATAAAAATCTCACAATATGAATGTTTTATTTTAATAACTAATTCTAGAACTTTGTCATCAATAATGCAGAAAAAAAATGAAAAACTAAGCTACAAAAAAAGAAATATATAAATTTCAAATAAAAAAAGGGCTAACAACCAAAATGAACCCTCCCTTGCAGGGTCTTAGGACCAAAATTTCATAGGGTTTTTTTGGCAAAACAAGTAGGTTAGTGTAGAAAGTTAAATGCATCAAATTGGATGATTGAAAAAAAAAATATTTTATTAGTGAAAGATTTTAAAATAAAAATTTGAGTGACTAACAATCTTATTGAAATCAGAATTCAGTTGATATCTGGTAGTTTTATTAATATAATGAAGTTAGAAAAAGTTTGCTTAGAAATATTAGAGTTCAAATGAAAATTTAGTTAATATAAAATTAAAGTCTTCCCATATAACAAATTATTTCAAAGAGGCTATAATTATTTCTTTCTTATACATATATATATATATAAAACATTAAAATTAAATTTTTGAAAGAAATTTAAAAAAAAATATTAATAATGGCTTAAATAAAATAATTTATTAATTTAATCTAAAGAGAAATCAAAATTAAGATTAAAAAACTCAATCCATTCAATAAATACAAACAAATGTAAACTACAAAGAAAGAGTTGTGAAGCTTTTAAAATATCTTACAACCCAACAAAATTATTGAAAAATATCCGAGTTTATAAAATAATTTATATCATCAAAAAAATAGCAATTCAGCTGATAAATTTATCAATATCCTTTGTAAAGACATTTTATTTTTTACAAAGAACTTGCAATGAATTAAAAGAAAATATATAAATGTCTAATGCTTTTTTAATGTGTTACCACATATTTTTCTATTTTTCTGTAATTTATTTATTGTTTCTATAAGCAAAAAAATTACATTTACCTTCTAATCATTAAATTTGAATACAAACAATACACTTTAAATGTGAAAAGCATTTAAGGAAAATAGGCTAAAAGCAAATTATTCAGTTGTCAAATAGAATCTATAATCCATAGTTGTCTTACAGCAATGTTCATTTTATTTTTCTCAGAATTTAATGAGCATTCTACTACCTCAAACTATACTTTTTCCTGAATGAAAAAAAATCAGCTGTCATTAAACATTTTTTAAAATAAAAACAAACATTCTATAATGCTAACATAGCTGTTTCTTTCTAATTCCCCCAAACAGGTTTTAAACTGTATTTTGCTATCTTGTATTAAAATATTTTTACCTCTCAACATGAGAATTTAGTTCTTTAAACAACTAATAGCACTTAAGTTACATAATGTGGAATATAAGAAAAATTAATAGTTTTCATTTAATAGTTATTTCATACCATTTCTAAAGCCTTCCATAACATCCAATACCAGAATATAGACTGTAATAATTTTGCAACATTTTTCAAATTATTTCATTAAAAAATATAAATAAATTAGTTTATTCCAATTCATTCTTAGAATGATCATAGCAAACATATTAATCTCTCCCGACAGAATTTTGCTTTTTTAAGCATAAGTATTTTGCATTTCTGTTTATATGCATGATAAAATAGAATTAAGCACATTATGTTCATTCTACGATAAATTATTATTTAACACAAAATTAAATAAAAATACATGATAGTAAATATATTTGAGATTACATATCAAAAAATATTAAATCAAAATAAACAAACATTTCAAACAATTAATTTGGATGGTAAATAGCATTAAATACCGTATCATAAATTTGATTATGAAAATAATTTATCCTACCGTATGAGCATTATGAATTTTTTTAGTTTCCCAACGACCATCACCGGTACTACTAAGGACTGAAACTGCACCATCAGAACTTCCACATGCAAGTATGAGACCAAACTCATAAGGTGCCCAACATAAAGAATTAACTAAAATACAAAATATATTTTAAATATAAAATGCTTCTTTTTAGATAAATTTCTAGTCAATATAAAGGAAACTTCTTAATAGTAGGAACTGGATATATATAAGAGAATTTCAAATCAATTTTAAATTTGATTAAAGAAATAATAAGAAATCTAGCTATTTACATAATTCATAAAATATAAAACACATACTGGTTTCATTTTCATATTTTAATGCATAAAATAAGTAAATACGGAGCACAATTTAATTAATTCTATTCCACAACAATCAGAAATTAAAAAACCAAAATGAGAAGTCATGATGATATCAAAACAGAACAGGGTGTTCTGAAATGTGCTGCCACCATACATGGAAGGCAAAGTTCTACTCTACTACTGTCAATATGAGTTTTCAAACAAAATTGTTCTTGTTCATAATGATACACTCTTATGTAGTGGTACTATCTGTTGACACAAACAATTACTATTCTCATCAGCAAATTTACTACAGAAAATGTTTTAATAGAATCTTTAAAAATAGAATCAATTTTGATTTCATTGATAGTTTAAAAATGTTGACTTAAAAGCAAAAAATCTTAAAAGCAATCAAGTTCTCAAATCTTCAGCATTTTGAAAGAAGTATAATATGGTTGAATTTAGAAAATAAGAAAAACTTAATTCAATTGGCAAAACCAAAAGTAAAATTGATTAAAAAATACTATTAACAAAATACTTTAAAATAAAAAATTAAAACATACCAGAAGAATCATGTTTATTATGCTCATATATATTTTCCCAATTTCCATCAGTTTCTTTCCATATTATGACTTTTCGATCATAAGAACATGAGGCTAACATCACCCCAAACATTGGATGTGCCCATGCAACTTGCCATACAGGAGCTTCGTGCCTGATTATTTGAGAAAATACATTTAGTTTGTCAAGAGATAAAACTAACATTTACTTAATCTATAATTTTATTCAAACAAAGAATGAATAATAACATATTTCAGAATAAAAGAAAAAGTTATTTAAGCAATTTTAAAGCTAATGCAAACTATCAAAATTCTATTTTTATACATTGAGCCAAAACAAGTACTGAAAATACAAGTAAAAGGCGAAAGATAAAATAATCCAAGTGGAAAAGCATATGATTTATATGTAAAAGTGTATATTGTTCAAAACAATTGAGAAATATTGAGGTTGTATGTTGATCTGGCATCTGAAGAAATTTTTAGATCATTGATACATTTCAGACAGACATAACAGGCTATGAGATTAAAATGTTTAACAGAAAAAAATGTGCTATTGTGTATTTGGGTACAAAAAAAATTGTGCATATGAAAAAACAAATAAAAAAAAAATTATTTTTAGTATAGGGTAGGATTTCCTAAAATAGACAAAAACACTGAACACCATTGAGACAATGAGGCTATTAAGGAAAGGCTGGGGAATTCTATCCCGCTCCTCCAGAAAAGCTCTTTCCAATTCTTAGAGAGAGTTGGAGAGGTAGGCACCTAGCAATTCATATGTTTAGAATGATCCAAACATGCTCTATTGGATTCATGTCTGAAGAACATGTCACTAATTGCATTTGTATGATTCCTACCTCCAAAGGAAAATCATTTACAAAGTTGGCATGATGTGGTATGCAATTGTTGTTCATTAACATGAAGTCATCCCCAATTGCTGCAGTGTAAGAGATTACACAATAGGACTCAGGATCTCATCCCTATATCGGCAACCAGTCAGAGTTGCATTTAGAATGAAAGGGAGATTGATGTGATCAATGGAGATGCCAGTGTAAACCATCACTGCCACACAACCAAATCTGATACTTCTGTACACAAATACAGCATTACTTCTAATGTCATGTTCCCTCCAAATACATATCTATTATCATGGGAAGTGAAAAACTGGACTCATCAGATAAAAGAATACTGCGATATTCACTCCCTACAGGTGTGACGGTGTTAACATGACAGAGACATGATTAGTCAGCAAGCATACTGTCCTACAGTGTGAAAGAAGATTCTGGATGTTTGAATCACAACTGTGGTACCAATAGCTGAGCAAAGGTGTTGAAGAGTAGCATTCATATTTCGATATCTCTGATCAGTTAGCTTTAATAAATAATGACCTTTATTATACTTGTACGTCTACTACCTTGCCCTCATCTTCATCTTTCAAATGGTTCAATCTAAAAATGGTTCCAGATTCAGGAAATCACATATTATGAAACTCCAATGGCTTCTACTACTTCATATTGTATTTAACCATTAGCTAACCAGACAACAACTCTAGAAGTTTCTGATTCAGTTGAATGACTTCGTTAAGATATTGCACTCATAGAAACAACACATTTACAGAGTGTTGATAACTTTTTTTGCTTTATCTTATGTAATGTTGAAAACCACATCTCATTCACTGCTGCTAAAGCACCCACTTTGATAAATAATTAAGCATCCTATATAAAATACAGTGACACATTTAGATATTCACTTATCCTGTTAGTTACATTTTTGTTGTACTTTGAAGTCAATTATTAGTGATAAATAAACTAAATGATATAAATAATATCACCAATTAAACTATTTTATTAAAGCAATAAATAAAATAAAAATAATAATCACATTATGAACAATGCAATAAAATATGAAAAGCAGATGCACAAAAATACTAACATCATATTCAAGAATTGGGCTTTTCTGAACAATTTTAAAGTAACTTTACTTCTCTTGAAATTTTTCAACAATATTCTTTTTAAAAAATAGGACTGTTGTTATAAAAAAATAAAATAGTGATATGCTTGTTTTGATACAAGTTGTAGTTACAGTAAAATTCTGCAGAATATAAATTATGAATTTAGTAAGAAAATAGATAATAGAATATCTGAAATATTAACTTTAAAAGAGAAGAGTTTCTTGAAAATTAATGTATGCTTAAAGTTTTGCATAGTATAAATGTACTGAATCGTGTTATAAGTGATTGGAATAGCAATCGATACATTTTTCATAATTTTTATTTACCTTGAATACATGTGCATATTCTTTTAAAAAAATCAAAAAACAAATTTAGAAAAATGTGTTTTGCAGTTATTGTAAGCTATTAATTTCTCATTGGTTAAGAGAAACATTTACTAACTGATACATTTTTAATGTTCTTCATTCATTAAATATACTATTACTAACAATTTATATTATTTCATGTACACACAAAGCTATTTATACATAAAATATATATAAATTCTAACCTCAATTTCAGTTAATAAATTCAGCTTACTGCATATCATACTTAAAACTTTTTAAAATAAAGCAATTCGTTACAAGAAAAATAATCAACATCTTTTATAAGGCAGGCTTTCAAAAAAAATTTAATTGACCAATCATCGTATCAGTATATTTAATGTATATAAGAATGTATAATAAAATATGTAAAATTAGAATTTTAACACTCTGTTAATCATCAAAAAATTTGTTAAATTTCTTTAAATATTTAATGATTGATACTTACCCTTTGAGAGTTGCAACTATTTTCTGTGAGCCATTACGAACATCAAAAATTTTAACACTTTTATCAGATGAACAGGTTGCTAAGCGAATACCATAATAATCCATCTGAGCATCATGCTAGAATAAAAAATTAATAGATTACAGAGGTAACATAAAGAGTAGCATTTCTCAGTTATAAAGCAAGACTAAACTGTATCACTTAATGCAGAAAGTGAGTCAACTTTGCTGATTATGCCAAAACAGACTTTTTTGTATAATGAGTTTTGGTATGCACATTAGTTATGTGATTCCATAATAAAATCTGATAAATGCAGAATTTGACTGGAATTTCAGTAAATGATCTAACAAGTACCTATCTCAGTTTTGTTTAAAGTTGAAGTTTTATTCAATTTGTGAATAGAAGTTTAAAGTTTATGTTTTGGAATATTATAATTATTTATCTTTAAAAAATTTGTTGAAATTCTGTTAAGAAATTAATCATCACAAAATATTTAGTATTTGTGCATTGCAAATGAGAGATATAGGTGATTAAATTTGTGTATTTTAAGTTGGAGCATGAGGAAAGTAAAAAGATAGTTTAAAGTTGAATTAATTGTGAAAATAACAAATATGTAGTTGTTAATTTTTTATCTATTAATTTAAACTTATTTTCTACAGAAAATTAATTTATTGGCTAGGTCCTGGCAGCTTGCTTGCTGATAAATGTACCAAACTTGTTTACTGTACTGAAACGTATTCTTGTTATTTTATGCCATAACCTAATGTGAGCATTTGCAAAAGTTGTTTGAAATTTTTGTAATCTTTGATGCATTTTTCTTTAATGATATAAAATTTAAGTATTTGAAGTTGTTTTGTTTTGAAAGTGTCAAACTGAAATCTAAATATTTGAAGTCATATTTTGTTTTGAAAATTATTAAATTGAAATTTAAGGGTTTGAAGTTATATTTTTTAAAGTAAATCAAGTTGAAAATTTTGAATTTTAGTATTAGTGTGTAGGAAGTAGAAGGTAAGGACAGTAGTAAATTGAATGTATACTTTAATTCTAGAAGTAATGATTTGATGATTACTATACGAGTTATTTGAATAAAACTTATCTAACACATATTCAGGTTTAACATGAACTTTAAGGCTTAAAATCAAGTTTTCATTAAAATGTATTTTTAATA
>JAPDSC010144128.1:170856-186300 GCA_026290005.1 Latrodectus geometricus
TAAATACATAGTGAATTTCATTAGCTGAATCGAAATCATGAGTAACACATATTTTTATTAATCAAATGGCAGTTTTTATTAAACAAATTAATCTAGTTTTTGCAATTCATGTAGTGTGAATCGGTGATAATAGTGTGAATAGAAAATTAGAAATTATATTTGCTGTATTGATATTATTTTTGGCTTGTTAAGTTGACAAATGATGTATGTAGAAATATATAATTATAATTAATATAGAAAGCCACAATTTATTTTGAAATATTAGTTTGGGGAAAAAGAAATCCATTATTTTTACGTGAACTTCATGTAACTTCTTTTGGATTCACTTGGTAAAAAGGTTTAAAACAGCTTTCATGTAGATTTTTAGGTCTTGCGCATTACGGCTGTTGACATGTGGTTAACTTCGATCATTTTTGATATTTCATAGACATTTTCAACGATGCTGTATCCCCATGCGAGGTGCATCTCTAACATCAAAAATACCCGAACGGAATCGACGAAACAAAAATTGTACGTAACTGGTTGTTACAGTCTTATATAGGACGATAAACACCTTTCACAATTTTAGCCACCCGGCTATCTTTTTCACCGTTACAAGAGAAATTAATCAAACAAAAAACCGCAAGAGGATATTTTAGTGTCAAATGTCCCCTTTCCAACGAGCATAAATCTGAAATTGTTTGATAGATACCTCACGAGATATTGATCACTACAGACGTCTACAGAAAAAATAATGGATTACTTTTTCCCCAACCTAATATATGTATTTTGCCTTTAATGTATATAGAAAACCATATTTAGTGTAAGTTTGAAAGAGAAAATAGAAAGGTAAAAATTGAGTCCTACAAAGACTTCTTATAAATGTATATATAAGCATTTCCACTTTACTTAAATGTTCTCATTTATTTTTTACATAATAATTTAAATCTTTTCTCTCATAATTTAGAGTTTAAAGGTGTTGTATTACTTTTCAAAGTAGTTGAAATATTAGTATCAATAGTTAATGTTCTGATCTTTAAAGGATTTAAGTAATTATCTAATAAATTGTGTTTTGAATTCCCATTTAGAGTATATCTGTTTGTAATGTAGATCGCGAAATCCATTTAGAAGCTATGGATTTGTATTTAATCAACCTTTTTTATCTGCAAAACAATATTGCATAGTGACCAATTTATCAATGTGTGTGGGTTTTTTTTTTTTTTTTTTTTTTTTTTTTTTAGTTGTATTACTTCTACGAACTTCAATGAACTTTTAAAACTTTTTTGTATACAAATTAAGTTTACTGTAAGGAAATATTGGGTTGATTTTGTTTTTATTCTGTGCTAAGGGCTTTAGGAATTTCTGTCATTTTCCATCCTTTGGGAATTAGATATTTTCAATGAAAACTGATACTATTTATAATTGCTTCCGAGATACTTAAAAAAGAAACAATGTACAAGGCAGACATAATTAAAATAAAAAAAAAGTCTGAATATAGAAACATTTAGTGAAAGGAAAAATAAATCAAATCGAGGGAAACTGCGAATGATTCTGAAAGACGAAATTAAACTTCCTTCGAACGCTAATATATGCATGGAAGCGCTCATAAATTTTATTTATTCAGCACATTTTTTCCGATTAAATCAACCAGATAAAACCACTTACATGAATATTTTTTTATCAGATTAAATAAATAAGAATGAGTGTGAAATCAAGGCGAAGAGTTACAAGTAGCTTAGAAAGACCTATCTTATTTATAAATATTTAAAATATAAAAAATGGTTTATATATTTTATTTTGCATTTCTATGTATTAAAATCATAAGGATTTTGTTTTTCTAATAAAATTAATGAGCAAGATTTCATTGATTTCAATGTTTCTCATTTAACAATTATCTATTTTTTTTCTTCTATTATTTGTTTATTAGGAATATAATAGCGAAAACAAATTAATGTAAATTTTTAATACTAGAGGGCAGCATCAAAATATTCTTAATGAATTGAAACCAAATAAATTCTTTTCTAAAGATTTTTTCATAAAAAATAATAACTTTGTATATTTTTTAGTGAATATTTTGTTGAAATTAAAAAGTGTATGAAAATGTGTTAGGAATTCTTAATTAATAAAGAAATATGAATTTTAATAATGTTTGTTAAATTATTACTAATATATTAGTCATTGTTATTATTAATTAGATAACAAAATATTAGAATTGTATTTACTGCGTGATAAAAGAAATAACAGTCAATTTTGATTGAGACGATATAAATTCTCAATTTTTTTCTGAGAAGAAACAAACTTATTTATTTCCACAAAAAAGAAGTCTACCATATTTAAAATTATCAATTAGAAAATAGTAATCTATTGTAACTTTTTATTTCTACAAGATTTTGCTTCTTCTTCTTCGTAGATTTGGGTTTGTATGTCATTGAGCACCTCTGTTTTAATCAGCATTTTGTACTGTAAACTCCAAACCCAATGTTTCCTAGTTCCAGTTGCTCGGGTACAAAAATATTGGCAACTT
Organism: Latrodectus geometricus; assembly: GCA_026290005.1. Classification (NCBI taxonomy): domain Eukaryota; kingdom Metazoa; phylum Arthropoda; class Arachnida; order Araneae; family Theridiidae; genus Latrodectus; species Latrodectus geometricus. Next base: position 173,360 of record JAPDSC010144128.1, read on the forward strand.
CTCTGTAATGAATCCAGTCCAAATGTAAATTACTTTATATAGTTTTCTTCTGTATGTATGTAATGTAATGTAAATGTATTTTATACAGTTTATGCGTCATAGGTCTGATTTGATATGTAACTCTGGCTTAAAATAAAATGCTCCGAGTCCTATAAGCATCTATGACAGAGAAAAGCAAAACTATTACAAAAAAGGAAGAAAAATATTCTAAACTTTAAGATAAGTTCCAATGAATCACTTATACATTCAATGTTTGCGTTCAACGACTTACTGTACGAATTCATATTTCTTCAAAAATTAAAAATGCATCATTAGAGTTGCAAAGTACTTTTATTTAGAAAGAAATTCCTATGAATGTTTAGTAATTAAAATATTTTATATTTAATTAAAAGAGTTTACCAATCGCATTTATTTTTATTGTCTTGTTTTTATTATTTATCTATTTTTAGTGTAACGTATACAGAACTATTGGTGAAAATGCGGTTTAGGTCCCCTCCTTGGCGCGTTTTCAAAAACACCGATGCCAAGACGAAAATTCTACAGCTATTTCAAAGTGAAATTTAATTAGCGACCAATGAAAAGGCTAAAGCAAACTAGTAATTATTGAGCATGCTCGAGAGAACGCTTAAAATTCGTGAGTTGGCGAAGTAAGGTACCTAAAGCGCAGATTAATCGAACTCTTTTGTTGATCGAATCAAAAAAGAAATTTAAGAAAAAAATAAACAGAAAACAAAAAGTGAATAATAAGAAAACAGAAAACAAAAAGTGAATTTAATTCAAAATTTTGCACATTCAGTTTATTATTTTAAACTTTTTTGCGGTTAATATCTCTTCGCTATATGAAACATTAAGTAATATTGATTTAAAAATGCTTTTTGATTTTATTTTGAGCTTTGCTTATATTTTTAACTATTTTGCAAAGATGTTTTAAAACTACATGATCGCTTACTGAAAAAATGACTTATTGCTTGCAAACATATTAGGTTGGGAAAAAGTAATCCATTATTTTTTTGGTAGACGTCTGTAGTGATCAATATCTCGTGAGGTATCTATCAAACAATTTCAGATTTATGCTCGTTGGAAATGTGACATCTGACACTAAAATATCCTCTTGCGGTTTTTTGTTTGATTAATTCAGTTACGAGTACTAGGTTTTAAAAATGGAAGACAATAAACAGAAAATTCGATACATTTTCGTTTTTCTCTTGTAACGGCGAAAAAGATAGGTGTCTAAAATTGTGAAAGTTGTTTATCGTCCTATATAATACTGTAACAACCAGTTACGTGCAATTTTTGTTTTGTCGATTCCGTTCGGGTATTTTTGATGTTAGAGATGCAAATCGCATGTGGATACAGCATCGTCGAAAATGTCTATAAAATATCAAAAATGATCGAAGTTAACCGCATGTCAACAGTCGTAACTCGCTAGACCTAAAAATCTACATGAAAGCTGTTTTAAACCTTTTTACAAAGCGAATCTAAAAGAAGTTACATAAAGTTCACGTAAAAATAATGGATTTCTTTTTCCCCAAACTAATATGATAGAAGAAAATAAAACCTTTTCTATAAAGTATTATGCATGCACTTTTTTATAATGATGTACAATGTTAGCTAATTGATATTAAATAATATTATAGAACATAACTAATATTTAAAAAGAAAATGTGGGATTTCGTTTGTGTACATTCCGAAAATACTTAATGAAAACTTTTAAGAGTAATAATTTAGTCCATTGTCTTGTTAGAAGAACCTATTCTAGTTTGCACAAAAGCAAACAAATGAACAAAATTTAAATCTTGCAAGAATTGAAATATAATTGTTATAAAAGTTTAGATTTCATACTTCTAATAAAGAGACATTTTCCAATTTAAAATTGATTTCGGGTAAATGCTGATATTACTGATCTAATTTGAGGCAATTAAGCATAAATTATTTATACATGAACGACTATAATATTTGTGAAAAAACAGAGTTCATAACTTTTGTATTTTATAAAGAAAGCAAGTATTTATCAATGTTTTTGATCTTTACCATCAAATTTCAACTATATTCAAACTTTGCTTATTATAAACTAAGGTTATTTTACTGTGAAATTAAGAATAAAGAGATTATTTAGTTTTTGATTTCACAGAAATAACAATAAAGTAAAATGCATTCCTTTGTCTTGAACAATACATTATTTTACAGAAAAAAAGATAATGACTTAATGTTTTATCTTGATCACATACATTCAATAATAATAACATCAATTCAATATATTTTATTGTATAATACATACTATTACATTCATTGTATCAAATATCATTATTTAATATATATTAATGACAAATCATTCATTTGGAGACAGCTAATACGTATATTGATCCAAGGTGAATAAAGACAATATAAAAAGAACAAAATAACCAATATTATTATCAAGTCCAATAAAAATGTCGGTTATATTTTTATTATTTAGAGTTATTGCTATGATTGGTGATAAATGTCACTGATTAAAGTCGAGTCAATAAAATTTAAGAGCTTTATATCATATTTGATTGCAGTCTCTCTGTCAAATGGCATTTATTTAAATATAGTTAAAAATTTATGCGGTCACATGGTGTTGCATGTAAGGAAAAGTGTTCTAACGAACGCAACTGAAGAGATGGTTTTAACAGGAAAGGAAAAGACCATTTTCATCCTACTAATTCCACGCATTCCATCTGATCCTGGTGGTCAACTTTAAAACACTTCTATGAATTCTTTTTTATCTCAATCAATATCAACAAACCACAAAAGCAGTCTATTAAATAGCAAAAGATGTATTTGAAATATTTTAACATTGATATAATTGTAGACTGATTGTTCAAAAATGGTTTTAGTGAAGTGTTTATTTATCTTTGTTATAGGTAATTAAATAAAAAAAATAAGCTTTATATTAAACTATTATGATAATTGTGTACACTGCTTAACTTTTTAAATTAATAAATATTTTAATATTTGAATTATTTTGTTTTAAAAGCTTGTAAATAAATTTATTTTACTAAAAATCAAAAATTAAATATCTTAAATTTTTTCTGCTATCATCACTTAACACTTTATTGAAATAAATTCACTAGCATTGAAGATATATATTGACATAATTCATGATGCATTATTGACTGTACTTTTTAAATACATTATGAGTATATAAATTTCAAGAAAAATTTGTTGGATATAGTTGTGAAACATCGGCCATCATTACAAGGAAGTAAATGGCAAAAGTTGGTTGCAGTGAACGAATTCGAACGAAGTTAAATTTTAAGCTTTGAAAAATTTATGTTATCATTTGGAAATTGTCATTTGGCTCGGGATTTCTTACAATTGTAGAAGCGGAACTTATAATCAACTATACTATAGTAGAATCAATCATTGCATTAAAATCTTTAGAAATTTAATTTAAGAAAAATATGTATAACAAGAAAATACCTCAATTTTTAACTTAAATTAACATGCAAATATTAATGATTTCTATAATAAATGTATTGAAAATTAGTACATATGATAGATGATAAAAGAAAAGAGTATTCAGTATAAATATGACTTCTTTTTAATCAAAATTTTTAAAAAAAATATTATGAGAAATAGGGGAAATCGAAAGAGTGAAAAATGACAAGAATATATTTAGTTTTAATATAGAATTTCCAAATTAAAATTCAAATTAAATGTAATTGTAATAAAATGAAATGCAACATTCGCTTTTTATTCACCACAGAGCACTTGTACACAATGGAGTAACAAAATTCACATCGGGCCTCCTGTAAGAAAGGTCAAAATTAAATTAAATAATAAATTTTAAAAATGAAAGTAAAAAGAGAAAGATAAAATAAAACTTTTTTTAAAGGATAAGAGCATGTTTGAAGAATTATCGCTTGTACTAAGAAATGTCTAATAAACGGCTCCGTTAATAGTTTCATTAAGAAATTATAACTAAAATAACTACACATCAATTATTTACGGCAGTTAATCGCGAATATAATTTATGTATAAATTAATATACTCAAAACTCATACATTTAGTATAAATATGAAATTTCGTGTCTGCAAATCGTTTGAATAAATGATCACGTGGTTACAAAATTAAGAGTAAAATTTTTTTATTGATTTGATTGATTGATAGAGCTTTTTATATTATTAGATGGTATATTATTATCAGGTAATATACATTGAGATCAAGATGCCATTCCATCAAATGTAAAATATCTCTTTTAGAGTAATATTTAGTGTTCGATCAGACTATGGGTGGACATAACAAGTGAAGTCTCTAAAAGGTGGACACTGTGTAAAATTTTCAGATACCTCATTAGCTTGATGAAATATTTTTAAGGAAACATGAAATATAAATATACTTTAGTGGATTTAATATATACTAGGAATGTGAATCATAAATGTTTTTATTAAATATTAGGTTGATGAAAAAGTAATCCATTACTTTTTCGGTAGACGTCTGTAGGGATCGATATGTCGTGTGGTATCTATCAAACAATTTCAGATTTATGCTCGTTGGAAAGGTGACATTTGACACTAAAATATCCTCTTGCGGTTTTTTGTTTGATTAATTCAGTTACGAGTACAAGGTTTTAAAAATGGAAGACAACAAACAGAAAATTCGATACATTTTCGTTTTTCTCTTGTAACGGCGAAAAAGATAGCCAGGGCGCTAAAATTGTGAAAGGTGTTTATCGTCCCATATAAGACTGTAACAACCAGTTACGTGCAATTTTTGTTTCGTCGATTGCGTTCGGGTATTTTTGATGTTAGAGATGCACCTTGCAAGTGGATACAGCATTGTCGAAAATGTCTATAAAATATCAAAAATGATAGAAGTTAACCGCATGTCAGCAGTCGTAACGCGCAAGATCTAAAAACCTACATGAAAGCTGTTTTAAACTTTTTTACAAAGTGAATCCAATAGAAGTTACATAAAGTTCACGTAAAAATAATGGATTTCTTTTTCCCCAACCTAATATAAAATTTCTATTTGGTTCACTTTTGACAAAAAATGCAAACTCCGGAAAAAAATAAGTTAGACTATAAATTTCTAAATAAAAGGGATAAAACGGTTTGAAAATGTGTTCATTAGCAATATATTGTATTATGGAATTTTTGGAATATTGTTTAATATTATCATGATTGAAGATTCATATGTTTGTTATATCAACAGTATAATAAATTATGCAACTTTGTGTCAAAAAGACTTACTAATAACAGATGGACTTATAACTTTATTATATGGAATTTCTTTTAAATATAAAATGAAGTTGCGCCGTAATGGTTGTATATTAGATATTTCTGAAGTTGTAAAGCATTTAGGACAAAAACTAAGTAAGATGACATTTCGATCCACCAAATAAAAAAAGATATAAATTTAGTACCCACTCCTTGAATACTATACTATGGCATAGTTTGGTAATCATGCCTTCAAGTTTTTGCTGATATATTTTATGTATCTTCTAGAACAGGACTGAGTACTGTTCTGCTGAAGAATATTATTAAATGCATCAGTAATCTGAAGTAATTCTTTGAGATTCTGATCGTACTTTGTTGCAAATAGTGAAGAGAATAAAGAAAATAACTCACACCAGAGTAGTAATTCGATATAAAAAGTATTGCATCAGTTCATATGAAATACTCGATTGAAAAATGATTACGGTGTCTTTAAAAATTTGTACAATATCAGAGTTTGAATTGAATTTGGGATTATAGATATGTAAGATTGTAAATGCTTGAATTTGAAATGCTGTATTATAAATTTTTGCAATTGAAGATAATATAAATAATTTTTCTATCCTTGTTGTCATTTGAAGATATTGCCTGTTATGGCACTAATTTGTTTTGGTTTAGTTTGCTTGTTGATCCATTGTCACATTTTTCACATGAATTTTAATTCGATCAGATTTACATGATAAATTCCGAACCATTACAAACTCTCATGACCGAAGAGAGAATCGTATCCATGAAATATTGGAGGAGTACTTATTATTCTGTTGCTAACTTAACAGATATTAATCTGGAGTGCTATTCATTTTGATTTTCAACCACTTCTAAAAATGATTCAGAAGAACTGAATAAATTCTGCTGGTGTAACTATTTTGAATTATCATTTAGCTCACTCATCAAACTAGAATATTATGCAGCATCCGTATCGCATACCATTAGACAGATCTAAAGGAATTATTTTTATAAAATCAATGCACAACCATTGACATCATGAATATTATAATGATAAATACGATAGTTAAATTCCATACATTAGCAGAAATATCCACAAATTTAGCGGCAGATGAAAACCTTTTGACAATGAACTTCACCTGTAATATTTTTCTCTATACTTAAACTCACATTTATTGTTTGTTGTAAGAAACGTCTCATAATTTCAATTGATATTATGTACCAACCAAAATAGGATTCATTGCATCTTGTATTCAATGTTTTCACACAAATGTTTTTAAAAGCTGTTACTTCTCCACAACGACTTCTGTATTTTAAAATAGTTTAAGAAGAGAACTTCAACTCTTTAATTTCAATATGATCAGTATTTTTAAACTATCCACTGCAGATATTTGTCTTATGTGTATATTATTTATTACCTCTTTTGAAAACGCTGCCTCTAAAATTATATGCAATATTAATGATTATTTCAGAAAAAACCCACTGAGGTCATATTTTTCTTAGAAATTCGAATAAAAACTACCTCATATGATAAAATATATACTCAGTTTGTTAAAATAGTTTAAAGATATTAGGATATTCTTTGTACTCAATGCTATATAAATCTGCTACATAAAACTTTTCTTTCATTTATTTGTATATATTCTATTAGTCTATCTAACTGTATTTGTGATTAAATTTGGGATCAGGTTTATTAGATCAAGTAATATTTCCTGACTTTTTCAAAGGACAGTTTAAAAAATATAAATTTAGTATTATGGAAGCAAAATGTTTCAGAAAGCATTGGCTCTGTATCTGAAATTTTAAAAATCAGAAATTTCATATTTAATAAAAAACGCACTGAAAAACTTAAAATTTCATAAAAAAAATAAATATTTGTTATTAAGAGAGCTACATTAGTGCTAAGAATTCAAGAAATGTATCTTCATAATCACCTATAACATTTTTTAAATGATTAGACATCTCTCTCTTTCTCTCTTATAACTCATTTGTAAGTATACACTTTGTTATTTTTATTAAAAGCTAAATATAAATTGAAGGATAAAGTATAAATAAGAAAGCTGTGTAGAACAATTCTTTTCACACATTTAAATATCTATTTAATTGTATGACTTTTATGCAAGTAGAAACAGAAATAGATACTGTTGTTGCTAGTTTCATTAAATTTTGGAATTCGATTTTACTTTTAAATTGCAAATCAAAAATTAAAATTTTAATTGTTTTTTAAATTACATTCGAAATTACCATTGAAAGGGATTCCTTCGTCATATTTGTATCAAATTTTAAAACGAGTATGAAAGAACTATAAAATATTTGATGATCTGATAAATTTTTATGGACATTTATTGGATAAGCAATGAATAAGTGTATGAAAGCTATAAAGAGTGTTAAATAATCTTTTATCTTTTTATAATTGCGCAAAATCCTTATAGTATGGCTATTAACAAAAAGAGGACTCATTGGTAAAATGTAATGGTTTAAAAATAAGGATTTCTCTACGCATTAAAAAACTCAATAAAAGTTTTAAGGCAGCTATGAAGTAATATATTTGATGGTACCTCTTCACTCTTTAAATACAATTACCGAAAAAATTTTACAATATAAATGTGAATTATGAAAATAATAAAATAAGAATAGATTTCAAAAATTTGAAATCACAAAGAAACGTTATTTTGAAATAAATGCTTGCCAGAAAAGTGAAAGAAATGTCTACTAGGAACACTTTCTAATATACTTGAGAACGAGAAGTAAATTTTAAATTTAAAATGAATTTTGCTTTGAAATTTAATTTCCAGGCACAGTTATCAGTTATTTTAATCTTGTTCGATCAGTTCATTACAAGAAATAAAAATCTATTTCGAGATCTAGTTGGTGATATATTGTAATGAAAGGGAATTCTCTCATTTTTTTTAGAATGTAACTGGAGGAAATGAAATAGGTAAGTGGCTACCTGAAATATCTTTGTGATCTTATTTGTTGAGCTGTTTGTAATGATGATGAGTCATCAAAATATTTCTGTAAAATAACTTTAGCCTTGAATTAAAACATGAAATTCCACAGATATTGAATATTTAAATAACTCAAATATTATTGATGCTGCTACATGAAATTAAATATAAAATGTTACATGATCAAACGATCAAACGTATCATGGTATAGGAATAGATTTATTGCACAAATTAAACCTGTATTTGGATCGGAGGTCAATATTTTACATCGATGAAATGCAAATGATTACATTGAGCTTGCTTGGGAAATTATATTTTTATATCAGTATAATATATACCTAAGCCCATTATGAGTTTTGATTAATTATTTAGTTCCATAATAGAATCATTGAAAGATACAAGTTTGTATTTCTTTAAGAACTTAATAAAAAACTTTTAATAATTTATAGTATACACGAGTACAATATATCATCTGATTCACTTATAATTTAAAAACAACCACTATAAAGTTATTAACTAAGATCACTAGCGTTCCGGAATGCCTGTAGTAGACTCATAAAAGTTTGCTTTATCATAAAACTCGATGAAACGAAACGAATTGTGCCCAAAGCAGTTTAGTGTATAATAACCATTAATCTTTACTGTAAAAATTACAAGTTTGTATTTTTCGATGAAACTTCATAAAAAAAACTTTTATTAAATTTTATTACATACGAATACAATATGTTATCTGATGCACTAATAATTTAAAAGCGACCACTATAAAATTTATTGATTAAGATTACTACTGTTCAGAAATATCCGGAACAGACTTATAAAATTTTGCTTTATTTCAAAACTCGATTAAACGAAACGAACTGAGCTCAATGCAATTAAACTGTATGATAATCATAGGAAAAAGGAAAACAGCAAAGATAGCCAGATTTAACTCAAAGTCTTCCATTTTGTGGTAAAATTCATAGTTTAGTGTAAACTTTCTAGGAATCTTTTGGCATATATTTCGAGATTTTTATGGAATCTATCTGAAAGTAGGCAAAACCTATATATATCCTCCTGTCAATCAAGAGAGATTTTACTGGATGGATTTTGAGAGTGGAGTGTATGATATAATGTTTGATGTGAAAGTATGCTTATTTTTAATATATATGTCAACAATAAGTATGAAAGCTTAATTGTTGTAGATTGTTTCAATGAATTTGCTAATACTTTTAGGATAAGGACGAAATGTTTTGAAATTCTTTTCGTGGTATTTTAAATTACCTGGAGAAAATTTAGTTTGAATTTATTTTATTGCTTTGCTCCTCATCTTATACCAAATTTTCAAACCCAATAGAATGCAACACAATATATGATGAGAATATCAAATATTAAATGTTGGTATGCTAGCAACAGAGGAATATATTGAGAAAGTAAAATTTCATTTACAAAGAAAATCTAGAATACTTCTGCTAATACACATAATCTTAACTTTAAGGATAGTTTTTTTTTAGCTTACCACATGTTTTCTGACATTCTTCTTGAGTTTTAAAATTATTAGCATTGCCACCGCATCCACCATAAATGAAAACCATGCATTTCCCAAATGGAGCTTCATAGGCCCATCTCCTAAAAGCTGCTCTGCAAGAACCAGAGTGAGCTGTCAGATTACAGACATCCGCGATGCTGTCAACTCTTCCTAAATTAATGAAATAGGACAAGAAAATGGATTATTAATTGATATCCAAGATTTGATAAAATGGGATACAATTATTCATCATATTTTTATTCCTCATAAATATCATAGAAATCCATCAGAAAAGCATTCATTAACAAGTTAATTTAATAATTTAATTTTAAAAGTAACATATGAACACATATTTACAAGCTTATATTTTGCATACATTTTCAAAAAAGACTATTAAATTTTACTGTTTGTGTATTTATATAATTATACTGTTAGGTATTTATATAATGTATTTCCCAATTCGTAAGTTCGATATCAAACTTGAGATTTTATTTAATTTTTATCAAAATTGTTTCAGCTATTTAAATAGCTATTTTATGTTGATTCCAACACCAAAAATTAGTAATTTTATACCATTCAAATGATCTCAACTGTTTGTAATTTCTTTGATACATTTTTTTAATAAAATTATTTGAAGTTTAAATGGCTTACGACTAGTATGAATAGTTTCTACTCTTAGAAGCTTTATTAAAAATCCTATATGATATCCCTAGTAGTGATATTTACTGTGCTTTTTATACGTATGCATTGCAACTTATATTAGTTAAAAATCGCTTAACACGCATTGTCTCAGCGATCGCAATACATTACAAATAAATTTTAGATATTTTTATACATCTTTTTAATTTATCAAGTCATGTCATTATTCTGGATCACATATCAAAATAAACCCAAATTCCTGAATTAGCAAGATTTGATTCATTGTTACTTTTACATAGTAAAATAATCTTGAATATTTATATATTATGGAAAATATGTTGATGTTCTATAAATGTGGCACGCAACGAATGGCTTGAGGGACATATTTTGTCAGGAAAAAGTTAGCTTGTGGCACGCCGGGACCTCATAAAAATTTAGCTCCTGATGAGTTAGCGGATACTTCTTCAACAGCCTAGTTTGTTTGTTCAAAAGTCATTTGAAAATAATTTAAAAAATTGAACTCAGCTGAATGAAGTGAAAAATAACTGCAGCAGACATTTTATTTTCTACTATTTTCCGTTCCTCTCATAATTTGCTGTTAACAAACTAGTATCACAGCCAATATTTCCTCCAGTTGTGACTGGAATTAAAAAAGTATCATAAATATCATCTGATTATTCGAAGAAAATATTTAATGAGCTACCAATACATTTCTCACTAGAAACAACTGCGTATAAAAGAAATATCATTTGTTTATAGGCTGTTGCTCCTAGTGAGTGATGAGATTTAATTAATTATTGAAAATAATAGCTGAATAATGAATAATATAGCAATTATAACTAATTTTTAAAACATTAAGTGTATATGTTTTTAGAAAATTATTTGAAGATGTGATTTCCAAAAAGAAAAACTTTGTAAATTAAAATATCACATGGTTTACTCCAACATATAATAGTATACTTCATTAATTTTAAAAATGTTCTAAAAATTAAGTAGTAAAAAAAGTTCATTATTGAAGCTAAATGTATTTCCAGTCTTAATAAAATTGTCTTTTTGCAATGAGACAAAATTTTGGACGCGTGTGAGGGAAAATATTTAAATAAAAAAATTTGTTTCAAGAATAAACCTTTAAAGAATGTATTTTACTTCTGAAGTTTTTCTTAAATTATCAAACGTATTAATAATTTCCTATTTGCTAAAACTGAAAATCATTGAGTTTTTCTATTAGTAAAAAAACGTTTACAATATATATAAATCCTTTATTCTGCGTTGTCAATAGTTTTATCATATATCTTATTTTTTTATTTATTTTGTGCCTCATTGTTTGTTATTGTTGAAGATGGGACATTTATTGTTCTTTTTTTTTAACTTTAATAAACATTCACAATAAAAGGATTTAAAAAAATTATATATTGTTCCTATTGTATTGATCCCATGAATATTAAAAAAGAAACCTTTATGCATTTTAACATGCATTATTTAATGATACTATACAATCTGCAAATATTTTTTACCTTTATCTCTCATATACAATAACTTAAAGCAAACAGTTTTTAAAAATTATTGCTATATCCCACAATATATTTATATTACATTTGGTGTTAAAATGTAACTGGGTGGATTAAGATTTAGCCTCTCAGACATTTCAATCAGGGGTTAAGAGGTTCTCCATAGAAGGAACTAGAAGGGACAAAAAATTGGCAGCCAATAAATTTGTGAAAATTGTGTTTCTTAAATATCTGTGACCATCGAATTATTTGGGATCTTTTCATCTCCCATCCACTGTTGAAGAAATGTAGGTGAATGTTACTCATCTGACTTCTGCATGTACATCTGTCGAATTGGGTCTTGAGAGTTTTCCACTCTTGTGAATATAACCCACTATCATGGAAATATAGCCCCTTTAAGGAAGCAGAGGGATGCAGGGGAGTAGATGTAGCCTTGCAACAGCCTTAGGCCAAAAGTGATGGGAAAAGTACGTGAAACAAAACTAAAAGTCATGTGAAAAATTATCAATTAACATATTCTTTATTTTTGGATAAATGAAAATTATATACTTGAATAAAAAATATATGGGTCGACAACCCAGCTTCCATTCAATATTAAATAAAAGTTTCAATGTATTTTCTTGGCAATACAATATTTAGGACCACTTTAAAATTAAGAATAACTTAACTAATACATCTTTTTATTGTTACTGGAGTTAAAATCATATTTTAAACAATTTGATTGTCACGGTCCGTTTTATCATAACGACATCAAAATTATCAACAGTTTACAATTATTCGGACATAGGATTTGCTTTTCATATCTTCATGATTGCTTTTATGGTGGAATTAAAAAGCCCATCCTTCCCACAGGGTTTTTGTCACATGAATTCTTTTAGATATAACGCTAGATGGTGACGAATCAGACATCGATTGTTCTTTTTTGCTGATAATTTTTCGCGAAGTATCGCATAATTTTGTTTACTTTTACTTTCATTTCATGTCCATTTTCATAGATTTGATTCAGAGATAATACGCTCTTTGTTTGGAAAATATAATAACTTCTATATTCCTTTGTAAATTAAAAGTAATCTACATTTTTTGCAATGTTTAAATTGAAAATATTTTTAATAAACTAGACGATTCAGAAAATAGAAATCAAAAATATTTATAACTG
>JAPDSC010144128.1:186310-224504 GCA_026290005.1 Latrodectus geometricus
AAAGTTGTAATTATTCAATAGTATCTATTTATAATCACGAGGTTTCATTTAATAAGTATTTGCAGCTGCGCTTCTCATTAAAAATTTGTTTTAAAAATGGTACGCATTTTTCCCCTTTCTAAAACAGAATTAGTTCCTGGTATAATGAAGGTTTTAATTCTTTTCTTCTTCGCTACATTGGTGGTTGGCTTAAATGGTATGTATAATCGGCTTAAATAACATTTTAAAATATTGTTGCATTGAAAACAGGGAATTTAACTTAGGTTTTTTGATTTATCAGAATAAATAAACAGAAGGAAATAATTTTCTCTTTGTTTTCTCCCGTTTAAGTATAATTAAACGTTTTTAGCGCTTGTTTATGCCTACATATAATAAGCTATATCATGTTACTATACAATGAAGGTTAAAACAAATTAAAAGGGACTAATTTTTCAATTAGTGGCAATTATTTTAATTATCATGTCCTATTTTCTTCAGAAAGGTTTTGATTTAGAAGATAGAAATATGGAGACGTTGATTTTAGCAATTCTTGTTGAGACAGTTTCTACGTAAGATTGATAATTTAAAATAGATTATATGCCAAAAATTCGAAAAACATAAGTACCAAATTATAACCCAAATCATACAGACTCACAAATCATATAAGTGTGTTCATTATCTGTTAAGTTTTAAAAGATTTGGAATGAATGCAAAACATTGATGATATTAAAATTTTACTAAATAATCACACAAGACAATAGAAATACATATTATTAACTTTCTTTACTTAATAAGTGTTATACAGATCTACGTATAAAAAATGTTCCATAAGCCAGCGTATATATAGTACTCTAAAAAATTAGGATGACTTTTTAAAATATGTACCTTTATTGTTTTCTGATTAATAGGTAAATAAGTACACAGCTAAAAACTTACTTGCGATAATTTTTATCAGCCAATAAATAATTTTTAAAAGAAATGCAATAATTTATTTTTTGAGAAAATTTTTTAAAAAAAATTAGAAAAATCATAAATGTTTTAAAAGTAGAAGGCCTATTTTTTTGATATTTTGAAAGCAAACAAAATATTACAATTTGTTCATAATATATTTTAATAAACCTCAGTCAGTTTTTACTGAACAGTTCATTCTAGAATACCAATCGCAAAGTGGACACTATTTTTTCAAAGCGGATTTATCATTTGGCAGTTAATAAAGCCCAAGATTTACAAAAATATATTTTAACATACTAGTGTTAATATTGTTGTGTAAAATGAATTATTAAATATAAAAATCTATAAAAAAATTAAAAAAATTGTTAATAAATATAAATCTCAAAATCAACGTAATCTTCAGCAAAGAAATTCATTTCCCATTTCTTTGGAATTAAGAAAATTATAATAATATTTTCATCCGTAACAATCGTCAAAGTGTTCCTCTGTAAGTTATGATCTGTACTAAGATTTCATAGTAATCATTGTCAAAACTAAATAATAATAGAAGAACGTGTACATCAAATGACAGTATTTTATGTTTTGCTTTTTTTAAAGAATGAAAATTTACCATTTTAGAGCAATGTCTTCCTTGGATCCAATATTTCCATATTTAAAATTTTTATGCTCTCTGGCACAAATTCAAAATGTATATAGTCAGATCCGTTACAATTATTCAGTAAGCATACAAAAGGACGAACAAAAAAATTATCATTTTATCTCGGTGTTATTAAACTGATGTTGCAATTATAAATCTATAGATGGCGCACCATACGAATATATGTCTTTACATCAGAATAACATGCTGCGCGTAGCAATGTAGATGCATTTTGTTTTCATTTTCTTTGTCCTTCCTTTGTTTTGTCTTGATTAAAATATGTCCTGCTTTTAATGAAGTCATTTAAAAACCAGCTCATGGTAAAATTTTGTAGAATTTGATTTTGTTTTTATTATGATATTTGATAAATACAGTAAGAAGGAAATTATTACTATTGTTAAAGGAGCTTTTCAAATTATTCGTTAAAGTTGGTAATTTGTCTTGATAAGTCAATTTCACTTGCGCTTATTATTTTTATATGTAAAATACAATAAATTTACTTAATTACCAATCATTGCTATTGCCATGTCAGTAAAACTTTTTTGACTCAATTTCTATTTTACCGTGTTCGTATGGAATAATGAAAGTGACATTTATTTTTATATGCAAGTACACATATATCTTTTTTATCATGAATCGTTTTACATGCTTTTCTGATTTAGTTTCAGGAGAATTAACAATAAATTTCCTTCTCATCTCAATGGATCCTGTATTCCAACACTAATTGTTTTCCAATTAGAACAAGTTTTGTTTCATAAGCGAGTTTAAAGAAACTGTTATGTACAGAAAACAATGTGATTTAAAGGTTGAACTTTGATTTTGCTTGCAACATGAGGTCCTATTAAAATCATTCTGTTATCTGACTGTAGATAACTTTCCTCGGTAAGAAAAGGGAAGGTAAAAAAATTTACATAAGAACTAAGCGCTTTTTGGCCAATACACCGATAATTTTACTAGTTGATGTGCAAAATAATAGCCTGATAAACAGTTATGTTGATCATCAATATAGCGAAGATTAAGATTGCAGTTTAATAGTCTCTTTTTCCATGATATCTCCGGGATCTATTTTGACCATGACAATATTGGAAACAAAAGCGTGATTCGTTTGAAAATACTACATCATAAATGTAGTAGATCTGTGTCTATAATATAAAATTATTTTGTATTGCCATCCATTGTAGTATTGCAAATGAAAACAAATATATTTTCGAATCAAAGATAACTACACAATTTTCAGATAATCCCCTATACCATAGGTGGGGAACCTGCGACCTCCGCGAGGGTCTTGTGCGGCCCTTTGCCACCTAGTACAAAATGGTAGAGTTCGTTTCAAACAACTATTGTACATCAACGCCATGACACAGTTAACACATGTTAACAGTGCGTGCTTATAACAGTTACGTGGTTTTATGGTATTTCTAGAAAGTATACACTTTGTTAAAGATATTATTTGATATTCGTTTTTTATCCATTATGTCAAATAGTAAGAGAAGAAAATTAGGTGATGAAAACAGAACATTTAATGTAAAATGAGGCTTAGATTTTTTCTTTACTGCTGAGAAAGATAAAATGATGTGTTTGTTGTGCAATACAGTTTTAAATTCTTTAAAAAAAGCGAATGCAAATAAGCACTATTTGACTCATAAAGAACATAAATATTTCGCTTTAGAAGGTGAATCACGAAAAGCTGCACTTCAAAAGTGGAAAAATGAGAAGCATCATCAGCAGGCATCTTTTAGTGCCTTTGTAAATCAAAATTCCTCTGCAGTTGCTGTTACGTATAAAATAGCATATATACTTGGAAAAAGCTTCATCATTTGCTTAAGATGAAAGCACTGATAAAACAGATTTGGCACAAGTTTTATATTTTATTCGTGTTATAACTAAAGATTTTCAATGTTACGAAGAACTACTTGCGTTGGGTACACTAACTGGAAGAACTCGCGGAGCCGATATTTTCGAAAACTTCAAAGAAGTATGTAATAAATTACAATTGAATGTCAGTAATTTAGTCAGTGTCTGCACCAATGGCGCACCTTCCATGAGAGGCAAAAAAGAAGGATTCGTTACTTTGTTAAAAAAGGAAAACTTTTACTTGAAAAAATTGATATTTCACTGCATTTTGCATCAGCGAAATCTTTGTGCAAAATCTACCATTTTGCAAGACACTCTGGATAGAACCATTGCATTGTAAACTATATTCGCGTAAATGCAATGCGTCATCGTAAATTTTGGCAGATGCTCTCATTAGATGAGGAAACGTATAGTGTTGACCTACCATACTACTGCAAGGTTCGTTGGCTATCAACAGGTCAGGTTTTGATAAAAGTTTTGTCTTTACGACGAGAAATTTTAAACTTTTATCAAGAAGAAGGAAAGCAATGTAATCTATCAGATGAAGTATTTCTCAGAAACCTTGCATTTTTGTCTGACATGATGACAAAACAAAACAATTTAAATATTTGCCTGCAAGGTGAAACGAGGTATATTTATGAAATGTGGCAAAAGATCCAAGCGTTTAGAAAAAATTTATCATTTTTCAAAACATGGCTTTGTCGATCGGAACTATGTGCACAACACTTCCCGGAGCTAGCTAAAATTTTAAATGAGCAGGACTGTGAAAATAAAATATTCGATGAATATGTAGGAGTTTTAGATTATTTAATAGAAGAGTATACTAATAGATTTTCTGATTTTGACGAGAACACTCCTGCTATGAAACTGGCATTTGAACCACATTTAATAGATATATTCGAGGCTCCTGCAGAACTACAAATGGAGTTAATTGATTTAGGTGAAGATAGTATCATCAAATCGCTTTTTAACGCTAAAAAGGATCCCATAGAAATCTGGAAAAAGGCTGTTGAATATCCATGCCTTCGAGAACATGCTCGCCGTTTACTTTCCTGTTTCGGATGTACCTACTGTTGCGAGACAACATTTTCTCTCATGTCAAAAATAAAAACAAATTTAAGAACGCAAATTACAGATGCACATTTAGAGGATCAATTAAAACTGTGTGTTACGAAGTTTGATCCAAATATACAATTACTGTCAAACAAAAAACAAAGCCAAATAAGTCACTAACTTAATGAATAAAAAAATATTTTCTTATTGTATTTTTTTATAATATTTTTATATTATTTTATATGTATATTATATTTAAAATTTTGTTGTATTATATTTTATTTTTTATATATAATGCAATAAATTGTTAAATCTATAGAAAAACTATAATAATTTCACAAAAGTCACTTTCGTAGGTCAATCAGCTTATGTGGCCTCTCTTATTGCTGCCTAATTTAAAGGTGGCCTCTAATGGTAAAAAGGTTCCCCACCTCTGCCCTATACTATAATTGATGTTGAGTAGTTTGAATGAGCATCACTCTGAATTAGACTATATTTATTATGATGTGATTGCAGTTATAAAAGTGTCCCACCAGAATCATGAGCACAGTATTCATACCTTCATTAATAGTGGTGGGACGCGAGACGGTGGTAATCACCATCTTAAATTTACCAGTTTCTCATTTCATCTTTTCTGCTAGGTTAAGAATTAGAAATTGGTCATAGTTTTGACACTACGATTGATTTCTCAGAAAAATAATCTTAACTTTTCTGAAACAAATCTTCCTCGATCGAACTCAAAAGTTCTTTGATATTATTTCAGGAGGCATAATGCACATTTAAAAAACCAAATCCAAAACCTTTCACATTTTTAAGAGTGATTTTTTTCTTATTCATCTTCAAAAGCGCTGGAGTCAACAACTATGCAAACGTTGCATGTTCTACTACTATATATGCATGATGCATGATTCGTGTTTTTAATGATTTGTGTTGAGTTCCACATGATTTGTGTTTTTAATGAGATATTTTTTATGAGTTCGTTGTATATATAAGGTTTTTATAATTGTAATTTAATTTAATTGTTTAAAATACTTTTTTTTATTTCAACAGCTAAATGCGGTGAGGAAGAGGATATATGTAACTTACCCCTTGTAACGGGTCCTTGTAGAGCAGCGTTTAAAAGATGGGGGTTCGATCCTTACGAAGGAATTTGCAAACAATTCACATATGGTGGTTGTAAAGGAAATGCAAATAATTTTGAAACAGAGGAAGAATGTGAAGACATTTGTGGTAAAATATTCAAACTGGCTCAATTATATAATTGTTTATATTTATTTTTCTTTCACATCTCTATTTTCAGCAATAGAAAATTTTAATGCATCTTTATGTATACAATTAACATTTTCTGATTGTGTTAATGACTGTAATTAGTGTAAGCCTATTTACAAACTTCTAATTACTAAGACATTTTTATGGACGACAAATTTTTACTTAAGAAATAAATTTGCTTCATTAAAACTTAAATGCTTAGTGTAAAACAATTAGGAATCGAGATTTTGAAGGTTTTATTTTGCAGGCAAAAGGATTTGTATAAACTAAATTTGTAATTATATATTAGGGTATATTTTTATATTATTTATTGCTAAGTATACTCGAGTGAAAAACTTTAGTATAAGTGAATACACTGTCTAAGTTATTTTTTTATACATAAGTTTTAAATAAAAAATAAAAATCTAGAAAAATCATTTAAAAAATAAACATAGAAAGAACTTGAATGTTAATTGAAGTCCAAACTTATCCGAAACAGAGTTGAAAATCATTGAATATTTTTTTCTAATGGTGGGCACTTGGGTGATTAACCCTTCGCCACAACAAGGCCGGAAATTGCTACTCATTTATCGTTACCCGGTGGGCACCTGTGAATCAAGTCATGGAGGCGAGTAGCATTACCCACGTCATACAGCCACAAACCCGTTTATAGGGTGGGCCACATTCATTCATCATCTGAGGAAAGGACAAGAAACACAGAGAAAGGAGAAGCACATCCATGCCCAAGCCGCATTCCGGGATTCGAACCCAGGTCCTTCCCATCCGTAGTCAGATATGATACCCACTAGACAGGGTAGGCGGCAAAATCTTTGAATATAAAAGCACAAATTTCACCTAAACATAGATACTTAAAAAGGTTCCTTGAATTATTGGCAACATAATTATACCTTTTTGAATCTATTGAATAGCAATTTTTAAAAATAACCAAAGTCATATATATAGGACAAGAGTCAACTTAACTATTGATAGACTCCAGTTAGACATTTAATGCATTTTTATAGAAAAATTTTTAACTTTGCTTAGTAGATATAAAAATTTCATTCGAAAGAGTGAATTTCCTTTACTTTTTTTTCACAATAAGAGAAACGGAAATTAAAAAAATTGATTTTAACTTTTTCATACTCTATTTTGATTTCACCGAGTTCATAAGTAAATCATAATCCTGACTATAAAAATAATCCATCTTAAATTTTAATACAGCAATTAGTAAAATGTCTTAAGACGAGGTGTTTTTCTGCCTTAAATTTTCTGACAACAAAATATCTCAACAATATAAATGAATAATATACATTTTTAGCCATACTATATAATGTGCAACTAATGATGTATACGAAAATTGTTAAAATTTAAAAGAATATAGGGAGTGAAATTAAAAAGTTGAAAGCAGAAGTCTTGAGACAGTTTAATTTTTTTTCAATGAATCCTAATTTAATGAAATACCAAAATATTTAGTTGCGTATCCTTTCTTTTGAGGACTGCAACAGTGTTTTCCTGTGCTTAGGATTATTTGTTATAAATAGTGAATTACTAACACATCCATCCATTAAGATATTTTTACTATAAGATAAAATATCCTCTAATTTGTTCTTATGAATATTTTAATCCATAATCTCATCAATGTGTGTGAGAAAGATGATGTTTTCCTGATGAAAAGTCCCCCTTACTACTAAATACCATTGCTATCTTTCCCGGGCTTCAGTGTTGGAGGTTATACTTAATATTCATCCTGAAGCCTATTGGATTATTGAACTTAGTTTGATCTCTTCAAAGAACCTTCTAATATAATCTTTGATTGCCTATATTGATTATTCCTTGACAAATTTCAATTCTTTAAATAATTTATTTTCCGAGATGGTGGACATAATCCACTAATATATCGAAATTGTCTTCCTCACTGAGATTCCATAAGGTCAATGGTCTCTTTACTCGCTGTAATCCTAATCTCATCTCTAAAGTGAACAAAAATTGGTTTATAGATAAGAATATTAAAGTTATGGACTGTCCGAGTCAATTAATTTTGTTTTGGAACACATCAGACAAAAGGCCGGGACATGAAAGCATACTTCAATCGCAAAACCCCTTAAGGATCTTCAATCTAAATGGGCAGATATTTTCAGGTGTATTTTGTAGAAAGCCTCATAAATTCCATGCCCAAAAAATATGTTGTAGTTATGAAAGAAAGACAATATATGATAATTATAAAACATTCTACATTTCTTTTCTTTAAGAAATTAAAATTAAAATTCGGAAAAGCTAAATCGATCTAAATCGATCTGTTTTAATTTTTCAAATGCATACTGCGTAGTTTTTAAATTAACAATTTTCACATGTATCATTAATTGTGCAACATGTAAGATCCATAAAATCAAAACTATTTTATGCAATTAGAAAAGTTTGCTTTAAAGTAGCACTTAGACAAGAAGATATCATTTCAAAACATTTTTGGTTTACTTGGTATTTCGGACATCAATATCCAGGAAGATCCTGAGCGGAGCATTTACAGTAAGACCCGCTTAACGCGGGTCTTACTGTAAATGCTCCATCAAAGTAGAGCGTAATGCGAAATAGCGCTAAACGAGGCTATCTTTACATGTAAATATTGGGGTTAGGGGATGATGGCTAGGAAATTGGTTAGGTATTAAATTTAAAAAGTATGTTTTTTTAATAAAAATAAAACCAAACATTTATTTCTTAAAGCCCAAATTAATACCACATTATTATTTCTTGCAAAAATAAAAACAAAATATAAATAACGAAACAAATATTCTTAAAAAAAACAAATAAAATTCTAAGTCAGTCATATTTAGTTAGCCTTCCGCATTTTCAGTGTTCTGCCTTTTTGTGACAAAAGCATCTAATGTTGTTTGCCTTTGTCTTTTGCGTTGTTCTCTTAAAAGTTCTTCATAAACGGATAGAGCATCTCTAACAACATGCCTTACTTTTGAGCTCCTGTCAAAATTCGGATCATTTTCAATGAATTGATCCATTATTTCAGTTATGGTAGACAAACTCCTTTTTACAAACGCCATCGAAAGTTCTTTTTGCTCTTCTTCTGAATCAATGCTGTCAACATTTTTGTTTTCTTCTTGTTCAGTTAATTCCTTGAGCTCATCATTAGAAAGACTAGCCGCTGCTTCTTTCCGCACCAAACAAGAAACACAAGTACACTCTTTCGGATATGTATTTGAAACCTATCGCTGCATATTATTTCGGGGAATCCCCGTATGCTGCAAGAGATTTCGTAGAATCCCCGGGTTGAAATAAAAAAGCGCTGAACGAAACAGCGTTAAGCGGGGTCTTACTGTATATTAATTATTGTTAGAGCAAACAAATAAAGATAATAATTGGGATAATTGGGGTAAGGAAATATTTGAAAAAAGTCTTTATATATATATATATATATATATATATATATATATATATATATATATATATATATATAAAGAAATCTTTGATATATGTGTATTTTAAAAAAGGAACAGTAAAAATATTCTGTAACTTAAGTTAATTCATCATATCAGAGATATTATTAATCAGCAGATTCAAGCACAATTAAACTTTATTAACATTATTTTTGTCCTAAAATAAACTTTAAATGATGAAAGTTAATTTGAAACTTTTGTGTTATACATTTATCTTGAGTAAGCATCGGAATAATATTTTAACATTCTTTGAAAATTTTACAAATGTTGGATATCAATATTAATAAAAAAATTCGTTTTGTTTTAAGCACATTGCGAACTTTATAAATATTATTTGATTATTGAGAAATGTATTAAATTTGCTTAAGGTAACAATTTCACTAGATATAGTAAAAAATTATTAAATAAAGGAGTTTTATATTCAATACAAAACATTTTTTAGAATTCGCGTATATTTATTAAAATGCGTTTCTTTAAAGCATAAATTATTTAAAAATGCGTGATACATTTACAAATATTTAAAAGATGAAATATACAACATATTTTTGTAATATTAATTAAAATTTAAGTCAGAATATTAAAGTTCATCATCAATTTAAAGTGGTTTCCTCATTCGTTATACTTAAAGCTTTTTCCTGATTTTTCCAAAAAAACAAAACGAATCAAAAAGTGGAGGAGATTTTTTTCTGTTTTACATCAATGTGCAATTTTTCATGTAGAAACGTCTTTCTTTTATTTCACTAGCTGCAAAAAAATTAGAAAAATAATAACTTCTATCATTGTTAATACTTTTTCAAAGTAATTAAAACCATTTTCAAAGGAGCAATATCACGAAAAACACGCATTCTTCTATTCATTGATTATTTTTTATAAAACATAAAGCAATATATTAGTTTGGAATAACTCTTCAATCACCTTTCGTTTGTGAGAACTAATAATATATTTGTTTAATTATTGAAACCATGGTTTCCAACCCAATTTCAAGCCATTGCAAGCAGCTAAACTGCCAATATTGTTATCAAATCCATGAGAAAGAATTTCACAGAAATAACCTTTCAACTACAAGCCTATTTTCAAAATAGAAAGCTAGAAAGGCTTGTAACTGTATGACAAGCAAAACTAGAGATTTGGGTGAATAAATTGTTGTCACAAAAGGTTTATCAAGACCTGTGAAAAACCGGATCTTCGGAGTGGATGATTCCGAGCTCTATCGCAACCACTGTTGAACAATTGAAGGTAAGTGTTTTTTTCTGCATACACATCTATCCAGGTGAGTGAATAGGAGTATTGCGGATATATTTTTTCTTCCAAGTCTTGGCTGCAGCCTTCTAATTATGTAAAGTCTTTCAGGAAATCAACACGAAGTGGAACAGAGCATAAAATGCATGAGCAATGAATGATAGTGAAATGAAATGTTCTGCTATATAGAAATATTTCATCATTTAGGGAATGAAAAACAATGTCACATTCGTTTTCTTTTTTTATTAAAAACGCTTTTCATTCTTTTATTTTATAACATGTTATTGAAATTTTCTGAGATATTTTTATATTATATTATATTATACATACGTTTTTCATAATATTTTCAAATAAAAATTGGAATTTTAGTTTAAAAGTATGCAAATTTTTAAATTATTGATGGGTGGCCTAAGAAATTAGAAAATTGAATTTAAGAAAAAATATTTCGATATTAGTAATAAAATATATAGTTATAATAAATAAATATATAATTATAATATATAGGTATATAATTATAAAATTTTTAGTTAAAAAATATACATTACCTCCTATATTTCCCAGGAAAAGATACCCAAGAAAATTAAGAAGTAAATTTTCTTAATTTTCTTGGGTATCTTTAGAGAACTAAACATGTTTCCACAAATAAAAAGTATTTCTTTTAAAACAATTTATTAAAAATGCAAATTACAACTTATTAAAGTAAAAAAAAAAAGATTATTAAGCTAAAAATATTAAAATAATAACAGGTAATTTTCTTATGTTTCTGCACAGGAGAAGACGATGTAGATATCTGCACTCTGCCAGCAGAAAGAGGTCCGTGCAGGGGTGCTTTTGAGAGGTGGGCGTATGACTCCGACAAAAACAAGTGTAGGAAATTTTCTTATGGAGGATGCGGAGGAAATGAAAACAATTTTGAAACCAAAAAGGACTGCAAAAATGCATGTGGTATGATAACTTTTTTTATTTAAAAAGTGCTGAATCAAACATTACAAGATATTCATTTTTTAAATGAATTGTTAAAATTACACGCGAAGTTGTGATTGAAGGAATCGTAACGAAAATGAACAATTGAAAAAGGAAACAAGATACAGGAAAGCTTTATTATTTTTTGGTAGAAAGTTAAATTTTGTTTAATGAAAATTACTTTTATCTAAAACAGGATACATTTCGAAATGAGCGCAGTTTTCACAACTAAAATTTATCGCGTAAATTTAAGACAGCACATTTTTTCAAAATACCATACTTCAATTAGTTAAGCAAAAACTCTTGTTGCTATGTTCCTATGTCAAAAGAAGTTTGCATACTTTTCAAATGTAAAATGATGTAGAATCAGAGAACACAAGTAATGTAAAATAGAAATGATAAATAAGTGATAAATAATTATTCTCTTATAGGAAAAATAAACATTATCTCCACAAACTTATTAATAGTGAAGGTGCTTAATTCACACACACACAATAATTTAATATTCCATTAAAATTGTAAGGAAATATAACTTTTCTTTATGCCTGTAAATATGTACGCCAGAAAAGAAGTTTCCAGGAATAAAACCCATAATTATTCATTGAACAGGAGTAATTTATTTAATATATTTAAATTAATTCACAGAAGTTACACATTATAAATAAGTATATATTTAAATTTACATATACGCGTGCATGTTTAGCTCATATTATATACATATTTTAAAATACATTTTTTCTTAAAATTAATACGACAAAGAAATGAGAAAATTTCTGATGCATTGATATATTTTTTAAAAATAATTTTGATAGTATAGAGCAGGGGTCGCCAAAGTGGTCTATATAGACCCCTAGGGGTCTATTTAACAACAGTAGGGGTCTATCTGACACAAGGGGTCGAATAGGGGTCTATTGGGATTCGAAGGAAAAACAGTTCTTAATACGCAAATCTTACATATCTAACTGCATACTTAAAAATTTAAAATATTTTTATAATTGACTTAATATTATATTCTTTATAGAAAATAAAATAATAAATCAGAAAACAATCTGCCTCTTTTTTCCTTATGGGTTTCGAGGGGATTTACGGTTAAAATTGACTAATTTCGAACCCAATATAGCGAACCTTGCCAAGAAAGACCAGGCACACTCATCTCATTAAGAAGTAAAAAATCTGTAACTACTTTACTTACTGTTTCTGATTTATTAAATATTTAGACTAATATATAGTTTTATTTTAATTACCTGAAAATTACCTTTGTGGGGGGGTCTATGGAGATTTCGAAAAATTATATAGGGGCGATTATCAAAAAAGTTTGGCGGCCCCTGGTTTAGAGAAATTGTGATTCCACTTGATAATTCACATAAGCATGTTTTCACGTCAATTTATTAAGCTTGTTTTCTAACATCGATTGATTCACAGCTTAAAATATCGGAAATCCTTAAAAAGAATTTTAAATCTTAATTAAAATTCTCAATAAATACAGATTCTAATTTATAATTTCTCTCCCAGTAAAACCATTTGAAGTAGATTGCTATGCAAAACCTGATAGTGGCCCATGCTATGGAAACTTTCAAAGATATTATTATGACCCATTCAATGGTTTCTGTTGGTCCTTCACATATGGAGGATATAAAGGAAACACTAACAATTTCAAATCTGAAGATGAATGCATGTCGTTATGTGGAGGTGGGTATACGCAAATACATTGTTATAATACACAATCGAAAATTTTGATTGTGTATTCTAACAAGTATTGCAAATACATTGTTATAATACAAAATCAAAATTTTCGTTGATTTATACAAAGGGTAATATTTAGATCACTTTATTAAACCAAATTTTCAAGCATATCATTATTGGATAAGTTTAGTCACAGAATTTTAGAAACATTGTAGCATAATTTAATGCAAAAAAAGATTGCTCAAATAACTACTTTTCTCTCCTTTTGGTTCACCCAGTTATTATACACAATTTCCTTATTTAACTAAACAATAAAAATATTTGTTATAGCTAATATAAAAGAAATTTCAGTGGCATTTGTAATCTCTACTTTACTTCACTTTGGAATTGTATCATCAATATATGTGATACGGAAGGAAATATTAGGTTGGGAAAAAGAAATCCATTATTTTTAAGTAAACTTTATGTAACTTCTTTTGGATTCGCTTTGTAAAAAGGTTTAAAACAGCTTTCATGTAGATTTTTAGGTCTTGCGCGTTACGACTGCTGACATGCGGTTAACTTCGATCATTTTTGATATTTTATAGACATTTTCGACGATGCTGTATCCACATGCGAGGTGCATCTCTAACATCAAAAATTCCCGAACGGAATCGACGAAACAAAAATTGTACGTAACTGGTTGCTACAGTCTTATATAGGACGATAAACACCTTTCACAATTTTAGCCACCCGGCTATCTTTTTCGCCGTTACAAGAGAAAGACGAAAATGTATCGAATTTTCTGTTTGTTGTCTTTCATTTTTAAAACCTTGTACTCGTAACTCAATTAATCAAACAAAAAAACTGCAAGAGGATATTTTAGTGTCAAATGTCACCTTTCCAACGAGCATAAATCTGAAATTGTTTGATAGATACTTGACGAGATATCGATCACTACAGACGTCTAACGAAAAAATAATGGATAACTTTTTCCCCAACCTAATATTATCATTGAATAAATTTAGTCACAGAATTTTAGAAACATTGAAACATAACTTAATGCAAAAGAGACTGTTCAAATAACCACTTTTCTCTCCTTTTGGTTCACCCAGTTATTATATACAATTTCATTATTTAACTAAACAATAAAAATATTTGTTATAGCTAATACAAAAGAAATTTCAGTGGCATTTGTAATCTGTACTTAACGTCACTTTGAAACTGCATTATCAATATTAGTGATGCGGCTGGAAATATGTAAACAATAAAAATAACTTTTAAAAATAGTGGGAAAAAATTACAATTTCTATGGGATTTAAATCTAGGCCTGTCACATCCAAATACTAATTAACATCCAGAATAATGACACTTAGTGCCTAGAAACTAATATATGAGTTTAAAATCATGTGCAACGTAGTTTATTTCCATTTACTCTCTATCTCGTCACATTTGTTAAAAATTTAAATAAATTCTAGAAGATTACATAAGTTGAACTATGTATCTTTAATGAGGCATGGATAACTATACAAGTAATGTTTAATTTAATGAACAATGTTAAGCAATTTATTTGATAATCTGTTAAAAACTTAGTTCATTACAAAACATTTAACATTTTCGAATCGTAAAATTAATAGAAACAAGTTTAATTTCTTAAATGCAAATAAATAAAACAAGTCAAATGCAACTTTTTTTTTAACTCTACAATTTACTTACATTAATTATAATGAAGATGTAATTACAATTAGTTATCCAATCTTCAGTTAATTTTAGTTAACTTTAAATCAAATAAACTGAAAGTACTACAAAATTAGAAAAAGTTTTATAATTTTTACTTCAAAAATTTCATAGAAATTGAGGGATATTTGGTAGATTGATAATAATAAATACAAATAGAAAAATGGGTAATTAGAAAATATCTTTGCATAGAAATTTAATGTATTTTGTTGATAGATGGATAATCATAAATACAAATAGAAAAGGCATTTATTTTAACTAAAAGCAAAATGACTGCACATATTCTTAACTATTGAATCTATAATCGTAATTACGTCTTACCACATCTTATGAAAGTTTTTTATTATGTTACCATGAAATATAAATTTTAGTAAAATTAAAACAGTAACTGTGCAAGTTGTTCTTTGTTTGTGGGTATAAGGTTATTTTTATTACATATATATATATATATATATATATATATATATATAATATTTGCTAGTTTCTTTGCTTCAAAACTCGAATCACATGATTAAAAATGTTTCTTTTCTTTATTTAGGACGAGATTAAAATCTTAAAGAAGAAATGAGAGAAAATGATTTTCCTGTATGGTTATATTGTAAAAATTATAATTGAAGAATAAAAAAAAATGACATTAAATTTTTATTTAATTTATATCTCATTATTATAAATTAGAAGAATTATTAAATATTGTATTACTGAGCAATAATAATTTCAAGAAATTAGTATTCTGCTTATATTTATTAGATCTATATAAAAACATTATTTCTATATAGATCTAAAGAAGCCGTGGTGGTGTGGTTGGTTAAGGCGTTCATTCTCGCAA
This sequence comes from Latrodectus geometricus, assembly GCA_026290005.1. Lineage (NCBI taxonomy): Eukaryota > Metazoa > Arthropoda > Arachnida > Araneae > Theridiidae > Latrodectus > Latrodectus geometricus. Next base: position 201,903 of record JAPDSC010144128.1, read on the forward strand.
TCATAAGGTAGCTAGTTCAAATCTCAACTCAATCGCAAATATGTCGTGTTCATTAATTGTGGCTAGTGCTTGTTAAAAATTGCGATCGCAATGTCCTCCATGTGAAAGGAGACCTCTGGTATACCAAATCTGGGGTTCGTTTGCTTCTAAATTACGAAGATTCACTTTGGCACATCCACTGTGTGTTCCACTATATAAGGTACCATCACTTTTCTTTTCACAAACCTTTGTAAAGTTTGAGAAATCCCAACTTCAAACATTTAAATGAAATATGCATCTGTTTTACTTCAATAGAACATAAAATTGTGATGAGCTTATAAAAAATAGGAAGAAAAATAAATAATAATAGCAATGAATGCCAAAGTTCGAGACCTCAACTCAAAAGAACTTACAAAAATGTTCACAAATAAAATGGTCTTAATTTTGCTGTGACCGCTTAATGCAAAAGTAGGATGTATTTTGTGCTATAAGGATGGCATGTAAAAGTATACCAAAACTCCCAGATACCTATTTGTTATATTTTACTCAAAAATTATTAATGGGCCTTAAATTGATAAAAAAAAAATGTGGAGTTTTTAACTTTGCATCCTGCTGTTCTATAAATTCGTCCTAAATTTTTTGTAGCTTCTGATAGATCGCAGTTTCCTACACAATTATCTGGATTCATTTTAAACTCATATCCGATGCAATATTGTTTGAAATTTTTTTTTTGAAGCATTTGCTCTAAACTTTAATACAGCCGATATGTCTTAAGATATAGAGTAGTTAGTAGTTGCGAGTTCTAATCCTAGAAATTTACGGTCCCTTTTAAGCATAAGTGTTACATCAAGAACAGATGTGGTAATTTCTATTATTTCCCAACCAATGGTAAAATTAATCACAGATTCCACGAAATATATTTTAATATTCTATATATTTCATATATTATTTTCTGTATACATATTTCTGTAATTATTTTTTATTTCCAATTATTCCTATTAGTAATCAAAGAATTTTGTTACACATTTTGTGGCTTCTTATGTTTGTTTAAGGTACTTTCACAGAGTGTCCATCAACTCTTGAATAGTGAGAGAAAAATAACTGAGGCATGTTCATATCCATTTATTTACAGTAGTCTAAACCAGGGCATGGTAATCTTTTAGCTGTGACACAAATGTGATTTATGTCGTCATAGTGTGTGAAATAATTGAAGAAATTAGATTCCCTTCACATTGAAAATTTTGAATCCTATTTTTATCTCAATATCTTGCAGTTAATGCATAGTAACGATCATGAATGCTAAACGCGCACATTGCTAACGCAACGTAAATTAGAGTTCTCTTTTATCATCAAATTCTCTACCATTTAAATTATTTTTCAGCTCACATAACAGGAATTTGTTGAGCTTAGACTGAATCTCTGAAATTTTTATGGTCTCCAAAAATGTGTTCTCTTTATACATTTTTACTATGTTAAAAGTTTCATTTTAACAGTTATGTGATGAAAGTTATGAAACTTAAATGGACGGAGTTAAAGTTTTGCTTTAATTGTTTGACAAAGACACCATTCTTTGTGTGCTTTAGTACACATTACGTATCCAAAGATCCTTTTTGTAGTTTCACATTTCTTACCAGCATTCTTGAATATGACGTGGTCAGAAAGTTGCTTTTTTACACTTAATGAAAGACTTTTGCAACACAAGGTACAAAAGAGAACTTTATGCACGAGTCCATATTCTTTCGTTCAAGAGTCTTAAAGACATAACTAATCAAATAGTTAATGATTAGAAACTTAATTAGAATTGTGAATTTTTTCTAGAAAAATTAAGAACAAGTAGAATTGAAAAGTAACCAATAAAGTACAACGTGCAAACTTAGATTTCGACTTGCTTCCACCCTATTTTATGGATGTAATTGAAAGGGATGCACAATGCGAAGAGACTAATTAGGAGCATATTTTCTGCCTTAGAACTAAAGTCTGGTATTACCGCATATAAAGAATGTATGTGGCATAATTATTTGTAACGAATGTCTGACATTTAGAGTAGACAACTTAATTTAGCGTGGCTGGAAAGTAAAGATTAAACAAAATGTTGAGTAAGTTATCAGAATATCAAAGCTTCTCTTCATAAAAAAACAAAATTAAGAAATGCTAAGCAACCCTCAATTTATCTGATGAATTTGTAGAATGGTATACAGTACTGAGAATTATATCACTTGCCAAATCTGGCACACGAATCTTAGGTTGCCGACTTAAGATTCGTGAGAGAACTCCCTGGCGTACTAGGTATAAAGAGTTTAGCCGATTAGAAGTCTATCCAAACAATGCAAGCACCACATTTCGAAATCAATGTCAACAGCATATTTAATTCTGTATAGGAAGACTTAAAGGTTTCGTCGAGTTTTGGGGCAAATCCTTGTTCTCATTTCAAGTTAAATTCTTAGCACAAATGTACACGAAATTTGGTTTCATTCTCTGTCAACCTCTATTACTCCAACATTTATATCTTTAAAACGCAAGATCAGAGTACTTAATGAGGATCATTTAAAATATGTAAATTAAATTACAACACAACCTAATATTTGTCACTGCTTTATTGATACGCCATTAGATTTTATCAAATTTCGATAGATTACAATTTAAAAAATTCCTGAAAATTTCTTAGAAATTCCTATTAGTTAAAGAATAAGTGACTTATTCATAATTAAAATAAAAATATAAAGTCAATAATGTAATAAAGACTAAAATATGCGTATATTTAAAATAGAGTGTTAATTTAAGTGAAATATTACTATATATATATGAGGAAGTTAACTCTCAGAACTGAAACTTAATTGCTTAGAAACCTATTTAACTTTTGAAAATCTTACACAATTTTAGAAAAAATTGTAAGTAAAACGATTCGCAAAAGAATTAAAATTTTATAGTTTAAGATTTGATACAGTTTACCAGAATCTTATAAGTGTCCAAATCTAGAATTTTTAACTAGGCTCCTTCCATTCTAAAATTTTAGAGATTACCTTTGAGTCAAAAGATTCAAAACTCACTTTGTAATCAAAATTAAAGATGATCTTTATTATAAGTCACATTACAAGAGAACACACATTTGATTTAAAATTATATACACTAAAATGTCACATAGTCTACATGATTTTTTTTAACGATGAAAGACTCTAGCTAGTCATAATGATCTTCCATCTGAGCCACCGTAAGAAGTGAAAGGCTTGTAAGCGCAATAGTTAAGATAAAGGAACCCATCTTTATCTCGTGCTTCATCATAGACCTCCCCCATGTTTTTGCTGGAAAAAAGAAACACAATATTTAAAATAGGAATGTATTTGATTAACGTTTCACGACAATGCTTTTTAAATTTTTATAGCGTGGTATAAACTCAAGAGCACAAAACTTAAAAGCATTGTTTCTGGTCTTTTCATTAGATTATATATGTAAAAATAAAATATTGCAACACAAAACTTAGATTTTAAATTTATAAGAATTAAAAATTTCGTAAGTCAAAATTGCTTTGCGAACTAGAAAATAATTTTTTTTTAATGGCTAATAAAGCGACAGGAAGCACTGAAAGTGTCAATTTTATGACTTATCTTTAAATTTAATGCTGAGTAAACTTAAGGATTGAGAGTAAATCCTTTAAAATGATTCCCCCCCCCCCGGATTAGTATAACATATTTAGAGTTATTATAAGATTGCAAGAGCTGATATAATTCTTATTAATAGTTATAGAAACTGGTGCACTAGAGTTCGCCCACAATGAATACTTTCAACATTAAATCTAATCCTCACAAAATTTGTAAGTCTTTTTAGGCAAAATCAATGTACGTAGAATACCTACCAATAAAATAACTTCGAAACTGAAGCAAATATCCAAGTTCCTAGGAAGAGTAACATAGTGCCTGAAGTTTCTTAATGATTCAATATTTTGAGCAATATGCTGTACGGTTCGTGTTGTTCTTATGCAGAGTAGAGTTAGAGTTAAAAAACTCTAAACTACGGCAAAGAACTCATATTCAATGTTAAAAATCAAATTAATGAACTATTAAGCAAAGGGAGGCTGTAATCCATTTATCAGTTGCGAATTTTGATAATAGCTTACGCTTTTATTTTACATATGCTACTTTGATTAATGTGTGCAAGAAACTTGGAGTTAATTAAAGGATTATTGATGTAGCTTTAAAAGTTTATTATTTGATAAGAAACGTAAAAACTTTGATATCATGCACTTAGTGTCAGAGACACTTTGAAGAAGAAAACTTAAGAATTTTACCTTTGGAAGTTAAAACCCATTGAAACTACTTTAATGACTTCAAGTGAGTAAAAAGTTTTTGAATACACTCCAGAATCATGTACAAGATAAAATGAGAATATCTAAAGACACTCATTAAAACACAAGATCAATGGTTTACACCTATACTCTTTCTGGGTTACGTCACAACTCTCTGCAAGAGTAATTTGTTAGAGATATTTAAAGTAATATCTCCAAAGTCACAACTGAATCTTTTTACAGTAGCATTTATGAAAACTAGAAATATTGTAGCAGTACATTTATACTATACAAAGTATTTTTGTCCAAGTCAAAAATATTTCAAATACAGTTTCAAGTAGTTTTGATTCGCCAATTTAAAAATATTTCCGATACAAAATTAGGTTAAAATTACGTGATTCAATAGTCCATTGTAGTTTCATGTAGATAAGACACCTTAATATCATTGAAGTTTGGCATATTGATTATATTTCAGCAAATTCACTTTGTATTTTCTTAGTTGTAAGCAAATTTAAAGAAAGAATCAAATTTGCAAACTACTTCGCTATGCTAACTATTAATAAATTTCTCATTTACATTTAATACAAAAGTATTAACTTTACACTTAAATTTCTTATAAACCAGACTAAATTACAAATTTTAAATTTGCTATTTTATACTTAAAAATACCATTAATTATCTGAAGACACTAGATATTATCTCCAACTATAGTAAAATCTGAAAATTCTCACCTCGAAAGCACCAGTTCATTACCAGCAATGAAGAAAACTGAGGTGTCTGGCAAAACAAACATGTTCCTTTGCACCATTCTTGTGAACTCTGTCACAGTGAGATCCCTTGGGATCAAGTACTTTTCCTTTTGTGCAGTGGGTGTTTCAGCATTCGGAAGCTTCTCTAGTATAACCTGAAAAATAATGGACAAATTATTCTAAAAGAATAAAGATACAGGGACATTTTCTGAGAATCTAGGTCTATCAATGCTAATCTTGTTTTGCCAGCTTTTAAAGAATGAGTAAAACGTAACAAAAGCTAGATTATAACGATTTCTAAATGTTAATAGAAATCTAGACATTTTGGCGATAACAATCAGAAAGGCAAAGTATTTCCTTGTCATTCTTTATTACATTAATACTTTAAAAGCTTTAATTACATTGTAGTGGTATGAGATTTTAATTATCAGGTTTTATAAAATCTTGTTTTACGTTGAAATGCAGTAAATATTCAAATTCTTAATTTAACTAAAACCAGGTTTAATGAAAGATCAAATTAAGTTAAAAATAAGATTTAAACCAAACTAAGAATTTTGAATGATACTTACCGGTATACTAGTAGGATACAACTTCAGAATTTCTTTACTTTCTTCCCTCCTGCTTTCTGTAACGAAAAAATTATTTTATTTGCTGCTGTTTACTGTAATAAGATATTCAATGTATAAAAATCAGTAAAGTTTTAAAAATTGGTCTGGGAATTAAGTCACAAGATCTTTAGTACTTTAAATCGGGGTTTTTAGAAAAGACAAGTCAATAAATTAAACATTTGGTAGGTTTTTATGAAATTTAAATTTCCACGGTAACCATTAAACTTTCAAACAAAGTTTGAATTATCTTGTAGAGTTAATAGTTGTTTTCCAAAACATTCCAGTAATTATTGCGCTTTTTAAGATAAAGAAAAGAGAAAGAAAACTATCCATTTAAAATCTAAACTCTAGTCTGCGGTTTTAGGCTCATTTAAAATTATATTTATGGTGAAATTCAAGGAACACTTTTTTAAAAGCTTTATTTAAATATGCAATTAAACAACGTTAATAAGTTCGATTTTACTTCAAAATTTTAAGGAGCATTAAAATTAGTCTTAATTTTACATGAAAATAAATTTTGATTCTCAGTTTAAAAATGTTAATAAAAAAATGAGGCAATTTTCTTAATGGCAAGCTATTGAATTTTACATTAATAACCAGCAATTCTTCCAGTAACAGTGATATGTACTATCATCGCTCTACAATCACTTTCGTAGTCTAAGACTAATTCCACGAAAACTTGTTTAAAATATACTTTAAACTATTAAGACACCTATATTTCAGGGGAGAATAAAATTCTACCAAATTGAAAACCAGAATTAGAGTTCAGTCACCAGCTCAACCAGTATTGAATTCTTTTAATAGTAAAAGATTTATAAGTTTATATAAAGTACAAGTGAGATCGTAGACACTAAATTTTAAATAAACTTCCTCTTTGATATTTATCAAAGTTCAATCGAAATTAAATTTTGGATAAATATTAAATTAAATTAAGTTTAACTTTTATTGTACCAAATATGGTTGTTAAAAGTTTTTTTTCTTCATTAGAATAATAAATTGAATCAACATAGTAAACTTAAGTCTTACTGAGTAATTTAGAATTTTGCAGATAATTCTTAAACAGAAGAAGTGTTTCTGTGAGGGTTTAAGACACTTCTGAATGCCTGATAGTCTATAGTCTTGTGTTACCAAAATAATTTCGATCTTGGCCTTAGCTTATTTACAGAACTCCTTTCACATTTTGTCAGTATTTGTCATTAGTACTTCTATATTACATTTAAATCCCACAATTAGCAAGTTTTATTTTCTGTTTCAAAAATGTCAGAACTCATACACGTTTAAATCAAACAGTTTAGTTCAATATTTTAACTTTAAAAAATTTACTTTCGCATTCAATTAACTATGTTGCAGTTAACATATTTACCATTATTCAGTTAAACAGGATAAGGATACATTGAATTCTTAGCTTATACAAATTGTTAAAAATGAAATATAAGTTAAGTTTTTACTCAATGCATATTTTCTAGTTATAAAAATACTTTGATTGCCAAAAGAACACTTTAACATTAGGTGAAACAGGGACCTATAGCTTAAAGAAGGCAATGCTTAGAAGTTACTGAGAAGACATCCAAGTTTGATAGATTACAAACATGAAAACTTCAAAATACTTAGAGTATTTAAACAGATGCGAGATCACAATAGGAATACGAGAAATCTTAAATTTTTATAGTTTCGATCAAGTCATGAAAAACGCAAAAGTTACCGGTTGTGGTCCAAGGAAAATTTTAAATTACGTTCGAAGACAAGCTAAAATTTAGAAAAGTTATTAACGTGGCCTTTATAAATACTTTCTAGAATTGATAACTGAGGGGGAATAGTCAAATCTGTCACGCTTATAGGTACTTTTTTGTAGAAACATTAGTGGATCTTTAAAGATGTTTGCTTAAAGATCCACTAATTAAGTTTACGGACAATAGAAGGGATTATAAAATTTTCTTCCAATTAAATTTTTATATTTCTGGAAGGTTACTCTTATTACAATAATAAATTTAAAGAAATTTTATCGTGAAATACGTAGTTCTCCGATGGATAAAATGAAGTATTAAAACTTTGAGATAAAAACTTCTAGTAAAGTCTTACCAGAAAGGTTTGCTGCTCTCTATAAGTTTAACTTCCACGAGATATTTAAACTAAAGTAGAAGCCCGATTTGAATGTATCTGCATAATGATGCAGTAATTTAAGTTCAATAATCATGTTCCGAAATATCAGGTTTCAAAGCTTAAAATCTGGGAACACCTCAATATGATGCATGAAAATTCGATAGTTAAAAATAATTTTGAAAGCATGATTTACTATTACATAGTGAATTACATTTATGAAATGAAGTTAAACATAAAAATTATTTAATTTAAGAAAGTAAATTGAGATTTTTTATCAAGATATTTTAAAATTTAAAAAATGCGCAGTTTCATTTAACTTCGAATGATAAACAAATTAATTATTTTCTAATCTAAGGGGGTGAAATTCAACCAACACAAGAAAATGTAACAACTTCCAAGATAAGGCGTTAAAACAATGGGTCGGAACATTTAACGTCAATCCTTGATACTACAATCTAAAATTAAATCTTATCTACGCCCTAAAGTGATTCTGTAGGAAAATTCTTATGTTTTTTTTTTTAGTGTTCGACTAATAAATTTTAAGAAGTCTATAAATACTGTTTAAGAGAGTATATTACTACATTTAAAGTTCAAATCAAAGAAAAATTTTAATAAAATAAGTTATATTGAGTTTTTTTTTTTAAAAAAAAAAAGATGGAACAACCAATTAAGAGGATATTATAGTTAGTATACGATTTGATGTGTATAAGTATCTTATAAATGTTGGTATTTTTATTTACGTTATGTAGTTTGATAATTATTCGTTATACACACAATAGCAATTAAAAGTTACTCATTTTCTAGTCAATTCTTAAACTAAGCAAATATAAAAGAAAAAATAAATAAAACTCACGGAATGATTTTCTTTTCTTATACTTCCATTCAGTTTTGGCCGGTGACATATAAGTTATATCACTGCAGATTGAATCTGACCGTTCACTCGAGGACGTCGAGGAGGCCCTAGAGTAGTAGTTGCTTACATCCAACGAATAATTTTTCTCGGCAAGATGGACTCGCCTTGAAGTACTATAACACGAAACGTACGACAGCTTTGTAAGGAGTTGTTAACACTTAAAGACTAAAAGTCTACCGCCCTTCCTTACCAGGAACCTTTGCGCGAAAGAATGAGCGATAACGTACCTGCTTTGGTATTTATACACTGCGGTTGGAATCAACAAAATCGATGAGAATAATCTAATCAGTTCATTTCATTGCAGAGTGTTGACGTAGACGATTGTTGAAATGGTGGATTGTGATTACATCTGTACACTACTTTGGCTCCTTTTATTAGTTCTTTAAATCATTTCTTTGAAAAATTATATTTTATAAATTCTATAAATAAGTTAAATACATTAGTTTGGATTCCATTAACTATACTATTTAAAAAGATAAAGGATTTTAATGCATTTTAATTACAATTAATATAACAACATTAGGCAATTTAGATATAGATTCGCATCCGGCTTTACATATATATATTTCCTAAATATACAACCAAAGATTTCGAATATAGTTATACCCCACTGGCACTGAATTTTTAAACGCGTTTAAGTCTCAAATGAATTTTGTCGCTGCGGCAACTAGTGATTTAAGTAAGTAACTAAGTTTAAATAATTTCGCCAAACTGATTTATCTTAAATCAGTTTGGCGAAATTATTTAAATATGTGCAGTTGGTTAGTACCATCTTGTTTTCTGCTTTATTGTTGTTGTTTCATGTCTAGCAACTGATAGACATAGTCCATGAGATTATTAACCCTAAAAAAGTTCAAAAACATTAAAGGATTTCTAATTAAGTTGTTGTGGGAGAGTTGAAGGCAGTCCAAAATGTGTTCCGAGGAAGTATTTTCTGAAGCGCACTTGTTGTTAGAAAATTATCTCGATCTATTGTTGTTAGTTGAAATATCTGAAGACGATCAAAATAATCATAAAGTAAAATTTAAAAAAAAATGAAAAATTATTTACTAAAGTTATTTACTAAATTACTTAGCTTTAAAGTGTTAGCTAAGCACAAAAAAATTGTGAGGTTCGAGAAAAAATAGATTTGTCATGGGCATTCCTTATTTTCATATTCATCATTTGAAATATATACTCTTAATTATTATCATTTTGTTCTCTAAACGTCTTAAAACAACATGCATAGATATAAAAAATTCAAAAATATCTTTTAATTTATAATATCAGCCAATAAAGGTTTTGAATAAAACCGATATTTTTTTAACTCAGTTTCAAGTGTGAGGCTGTCCGAAAGCTGTTCTTAGAGCGAAGTTAAATCAGATTTAACTTTAAATTGGTTTAAAAACTCTTGTGCGAACTGGGTTTTATCTAAATTACATAGCCATACGCTGCAGTGAATAAATCCATCCTATTGAAAGTAACCGAGCATGGCAGTTAACACGCATTTATTATCTAAAATCCTGAACTTTACTTTATAAATACCTGATTTAATAAATTATTTGCATTGTAAAATAAATGAAAAATGAGTCACCTGTAACGGAATGACACTTGTAATAAAGTTGTCATTCATGCTATCAAATTAAAAAAAATTGCAAAAAAAGGAATCGAAGTTTTAATTGTTATGATTTACTCTTCATTGTTCGAAATTAAAGCTACTAGTTTTCAATGTTACTTTTTTTGTAAAATCATTTACAAAGCATTTCATATTATAGCATGAATGTAAATTTTTCAGTTTAACTTCCTACAGCAATAAAATTGAAATACTACCGTCATAGTTTCATAACTTAAAAAATTTTGATTTGAACTCATTTCGAGATCAAAATGATAGTTCATTTTAAAATTCTTCAGACAATGCTATTTAACCCGTAATAATAATAGAATGCTCTGATAAACTGATTTGGTTTTTACATTATTTATATAAATCAATAACGGAGCTGCATAATAGTCTATTTACATGAGATATTATCCAAGAAAAAAAAAACCCATTAGAGAGACATATTTTTAATTCATCATAGAAGAAAGAATGCTATCATCATCCATTTCTTTTTCATTTGAACTAAGAACATTCCACTAAAATTGAGAAACCATTATACTCTATCGAGTGCAAGACATACGTCAGTATGGTTTAGTTGTATAAAAAACTTTTAATGTTTAACTGCTGATAAAATACGTGGGAAAGTAGAGACAACCAATAACAGCTGTGTTTGCAATCTAGTTTTATGGCCATTCAGTGATGTCATGCTGTATAGTCATGCTTCTTTCAGTTATAGCGTAATTTACAATCATGAAAATACTAAAATTGAATTAAAAAATCTGTTAATCATAATTATAAAACATTTTAAGCAATTCTTATACATTTTGAAGTACATTGGTTATAATTCATAAAAAGTAAGAAATTTTCGGTATAAATGAATAAAAAAGCAGCTTTTCTTTTAACGAAACAATAATGTTATGCGTGCATTTGACAATGAAAAAGTTTTAGATTTCTTTTGAAAAATGGATTTAAATTCCTTTTCTTCCTTTGTTAATGAAATGTATTCAAAATATCAAGGAAAACAGTATTGAGTAGTCAATTATATTTAATTTTTTATTTATTTAAACTCCAAATTTAAAAAGCTTAACAATTGCTTAGAAAACAACTACTGGTATTAGAGAAACATGTTATGGAGCATAAGTATTAAAATATTTTATGATTCATGTGTAGATGTATTTGCATAAAAATGTTACATTTTTTTAAAAAAAAAAGTATTTAATATATTTATAAAAATTATGTATAAATTTTCCGTGTACTGGAAACAATTTTTCAAATATTCTAGGCATAATTGCACAAGATTATCATCACAACAGATTATTTGATGAATTTTGTGGAAAATATTCAATAATTTTAAGTTTAAATATTCACAAAATATGTAACATTTTGCACCAAAGTGTTTTTACACAAAATTTTAAAAATGTTTTAATATTTCGTTGTTTTAAAAAGTAAAATAATAAAGTTAGATATATACTACACATTATTTTAAGTAAATATTTTTTTTCTTAATTTTCAAGAAACAAAAGTATAAGCTACAATATGTATGAATAATGCGAGATAATATTCCATACTAAAAACATCTGCAAAAATTAGTTGTAATTTTATTCTAACCGTAAGTATAAGTAAATTAAATTTTTATTTTCCTGTTACTGAAATTAATTTTAAAATCACAAACGAAAAATCTTAATGTATGGAAATTCAACTGAACAGCATACTTAAATATAACTAAATAAATGTTTGGAAAAATATTTCTTAGCAATTTTTCTCGGCTGAAGTACATTTTTAGAAAATTAGTATTTTCGTCATATCTACAAAAGGCTCAACACACAATGGTATTATAGTATGCATTATGCTTGTTTTTCTCTAAAATTACATTTTCTAGAAGTGGACAGCACCTACATATCACACGCAAAAAATTTCTTAAGCTACCAACCATTCTTAACAAAATACAAACATACAAAAAAAAAACCCCTGAATATTCTGTTATTTAAAAGTGATAGTATTGAAACTATTACCTTTCATTTCAAAAAATTTGATCAATCAATTCAGAGAATTTAATCAATTGATCATGGGGAGCTACTTACATTTTTTTGTAAATTTTCCAAAATTATAAAGGTTGCCAAGAAAATTAGTTTAAAAATATTAATATAAGAGTGCCTTCATCCGAGTATCCTTCGTGGCTTTTATTGATACTTGAATTTCAATTTTCTACAACTTAGTAAGGATTCACTTAATCGGGAATAAGATATTAATAAATCACATATATCAGCTCTTTAATACAATTTTATGAAATATAAATACGATAAATAACCAAAACTAACCAAATGTAAAATTTTAAATTATTCAGTTTTTGTCTTTCATTATTTCAAATATTAGGTATTTAGTATTTTCCCATATGATTGTTCTACTTCTTGCAAATTTTAATTTATATTTTAAGCAAAAATCACATATATCAGCTATTAGATACATTTACAAATATACTGTGAGTGTCTTGAATTATTCGTGATTAAAACAAAGGTGCTGAATAAATCTAAACTAAATTTCACGTCATCCCATTTGGAAACCAAGGCTTATAATGTGTCCATGGCTGAGGGATTTGAAGTGATGTCCAGGTTAAGTAGTCATCCTAAAGAAAAACTCTCAATGTTTACTTGCAAGCATGTTTGGCACTCAATTTTCCCGACTCACTGAAGAGACGAAAACCAAAGTCAACCTTGCCAAACCCGAGGACTGAACCTCGGAACTGTGTCATGGGAACACGAGGTGCTACCACCACGCCAACGGACCTCGCTAACTATGTCACTGTGAGTTAATATTGAAGTGATATTGAAAGCTATTGGTCATTCAAATCGTCAATGATTTTAGACTTATGCTTCATTTACTATTTTCCAATATCTTTTGTACTTTTCCTTCTTTATAATGGTTATAATGCATACTTTTTATAAATTCTATAATAACAGTTAACTAAAAATCAACAGCTGATTCGTTTGTATTTTCTTAATGTAAACAATTGTTCAATTAAATTCTTAAATGAAATTTTTTAAGAGAATTTTGATTAATTTAAATAATTAATTTCCTTAAATTTTCAACTGTTGCTGAAATAATGAAATAACAACAGCACTGCCATCAGTTCAATATGTAACTTTTTAGTTATAAGAATGTTTAATTTAAAATGAAGAATCATGTAGTATTTTTAAATCTCAAAATTTAATTTTAAGAATTAGGGTATCAAAGTTCTCATGCAATTTTTTGGTGATTTTAGTTAAGGAAAATTTTAATATTCATTGTAAAATAAGTTAATGCATGGTTGAACAGAAATTTATTTAAGATAATTAATTTTCAAAGAAATAAAAATATCTGTAGAATAATCAAAACAATTATCATTTCTAAAAAAATTAACCTGTAAATTTTTGCAATGAAAAAATTTATATTTATAAATGTACGCTTTATTCTTTAAATATAATCAGTGCACCTTTCAATGAAAGGCATTTTCTTCCTTTAAATTATGAATTTTATACATTGTATAAACTAAAGAAAAATTATTTCGTTTTCAAACATTCGATATTTAAAAACTAGTCAGAAAATATATAATTATTTACAGTTTAACAATATTAGTATTATTCTAGATAAAAAAAAAAAAAAGGATTTGTTTTTCAATTATAAAACACCGTTCTAAGCAGTAAACAAGTGCTATCAAATATGATAACTGTTTAAAATATTTATTATATTTCAAAAACTTCTGTAATTTACTTAATTAATATAAATTAATGAAGATCTTTTTGCATTAAAATTACTTTCTTAGAAATGTTAACAGCTTTTAGAAACCATAAGATATTACATGAGAAATTATGTTACATTTAGAAATTATATAATTATGAAATCAGATATTAAATTTAGAAATTAAAAAAACTTTCATATGTATTAAACTATTGCTTTCAAAATTGAATGAAAAAAGAATTTACAGCTTATAATATATAAGGTGCTGTTTGATATTTCCTTAAATCAAACTGTGTGGAGTCATAGAATAGAATTTTCATATAGTAAAGTATCTAAAAATTTCGGCTTAAATTTCTTAATATAAATTTTCTTAGTAAAAATTTCGACTTAATTTCAACAGTATAATGACTTTAACAACGAATTCCGTATAATATTAATAATGATTCATTTTTTTTTTTTTTTTTGGTGAAATATAATGATGACTTATAACTCTAATGTGATAAATAAGCATTACTTAAATATAGATACTTAAATTGATTTTACACTATGTTTATCTTTGATAGTAATCTTGAAGTTTAGAGAAAAATATATTAGCACTTGAATACTGATTAATTGATTGTCTAGCGAACGTGACAAGATTCAAGTTAAAAGGTTTGAATGAGTGAGGGGTGAAAAATCTGGAAACTATAGATCTTTTAGAGGTGATGAGGAAACGTGATTACCATTAGTGGAGCCAAAGAATGTTCTGTGGGGTTCTATTTTGTTTGTTTGTCGTTCAGCAATCATTTTTTCCACATGAAAGCTTATAAGACCTCTATTTCGTGGAGGAAATCCCCATGTTTCCTCCATTTCACATGATATTCCTAGATCAGCAACATCAGAAATTTCTCTAGGTCATTTCTGTAATTAGCATATAATTATATCAAGTCATGTCATTGATACAATATTGTGTTAGTTTTCGATCAAATATTTCTGATGTGACATCTTTGTAATCTGGGTCTTTGGTGAATATACCTCAATAGTAATAGTAAGGAATATTACAGCAATTTGCCTCTTTCCACCAAATGTAAAGAAATGTACAATTTGCGCATCCTGAAAAATGGTGGACAATTGTAGATGGTAGTTTTTAAACGCATATCTTCAGATGTGTCGATCCAGGCATTCCGTTGTCTATCTATTTTTGGTGAGGCATAGATGGGGAAAAAATGGTACCAGCTCGAAACCTAGTCAGTCACCTAAACGTCGTTAAAAATTACGAGCCACTTGATAAGCGAGTATTCCAAACCCGTTAACCTTAAACTACAAATCTAGAGATCATCTGACCAATTATATATTATGCATATTCACCTATGTAAATGTACCTAAAAATAATCTATATTTCTTTCCTAACATGTTTTCTCACATCCTTTGAGCTGTCGACGCATGAATGTTGTGTGTTGGCTTGTTTTAAATATGATTTAAAGGACGAGCATCCTTTTTCACTTTGCAAATTAATCACGTGATAAAATGTACAATTCGAATTATGAATATGTATAAATGTGATATATTAAGAATGCATGAAATAAACATGTAGCTATGTACTTCTTTCCTTTTATTGTCTCACATTACTTCATTTTCCTGATATTTCGTTTCTCTGTTAAGTATTATTCATTTATTATAACGAAACACAAATCAGAGTAATGGTTAATTTATTTGGTTAAATCAAAAATAATGTTCTATTACTTACATTTTTGGAAAAAAATTGAAATGTGTTACCATAGTAAAGTTCTTAAAATTTCTACAGAATTTTGGCATGAAAACAAAAAATTTTAAACTTTATGACATCCTGGATACTTATGTACACCCTCAAGCCGAGGCAACAGGTGATGTTTTCGTACTACAGGATGATAATATAAGACCACACATCTCCCATCATGGATACTTATCTTGAGCAGGAAACAATTGAGTCCATGTTGTAGCCAGCTCGATCACCGGACCTTAACCCAATCAAACATGTTTCGGACGTTCTAGGACGATGTGTAGCTGCTCTCAATCCTTCTCCTAGGACCCTAGCCATGCTTTCAACTGCTTTGGAAAATTAATGGCTCACACTTTCTACACAATTAATAGACCGCATAATTGAGAACATCATACATCGCTGCATGTGCTGTATTGCTTCTCGCGGGAATCATACCCCATATTAAAGGTACTTTTCCTATACTAAACTTACACCTGCCATTTGTTAATTGTGTACGTATGCTAATTTTTATAATACCATAATTGTTTGTTGATTTCTTTTTATGCTATTTTGCATCTTCCTATGTGTTGTATAATATTTATAAGCTTCATTAAATTTCACGCATAATTTTTTGACATATCTTCATTTTTGTGATTTTTCCTTTATCTGCGATAACTAGTTTATTTATGTTTCTTAACGGAACTATGAACAAAAGCAAATATAATCATGATAATAATGATATTTTTCAATTTTTTATCTAGATAATATTACATAAAATACTGTAAGGTATTTGTTAATGTTCAAATGTTTTTTCTTCAAAGGAATTTTTCTTAGATAGCAAGAGAAATCCGTGTATCATAACTATGTAAAAACCGGAAAAATCTCAAATATTTATCACAACAAAGCCTCGGCACAAATGATATGATGCACCATACATCGCTCACGTGTTCAACTAGACTTGTATATAATTTTCTAATCTTTACATCTGAAGAGAGAGAATCTATTTGTGATAGATTCAATCTATCTCAAACAAATAATTTATATTTAGCTAACATTTTTGCGTTTTGTAGATATGAATGTCTTACTGTAGTAGTTAACAGACTCTATCAGGATGTTTTTCTTAATTATATTTCATTTTTAATTTTAAGACAGTATTAAAAATAAGCAAGCAATTAAAAATATAATTAAAGAACATATGTTCTTACTTTGCTTATAATATTTCACGATTACAATATTAATATTTTGGAAAATGTCAGTAAACTGAGCCGCTCGTTTATAAAAAGCATTATGGTAAACGATGTAAAAAGGATTTATGTGTGCCTGGCTTCTCAATTTAAAAGGATAATTCTGTTTAGTATGCTCACAAAGTCCTTCTGAATAATAACAAAGAGTTAGATTAGAAGTTTAGCAGAAATTAAGAAAAATTACCTTTGGAGTTGACTACTTTAAGTTTCTAATGAACGGTTGCAATTCTATTTTAAAATGTATAATTAATTATAAGTATTCAATATGCACGAACTTATAGAATAATTTGTGCCTTTTTATTTCTGAATCTTGAAAACATCATGACGTGAAACTAATAATTTTATATAATGCACTTAATATTCGATAATTTGGTAGTATCATGTATTATTTTGGATATTATTTTTATAGTTGTAAAAATTAAAAATATATTGAAATTGTTATAAATTGTTTTTATTTATACTTTTGTTCGTCATAAGATTTAGATAAAAATTTATGTGCTTAAAAATATTATAATTTAGAAAGCACAATTTAACATGGTGATTTCATGATTTATACTCCAAATGCACTTGGTAGAGAAAAATACATGTATCGAGAAAAAACTGTGAGTTATAATTAATAGTGTTTGTGTAAATGAATAAATAATTACCAACTTAAGCAAAGAAATGCTTCATTGAGTAGTAATACCTAAAAGAATGTAAAGTACAGCTGTACAAATTTACACTCAATTAGTGAGAAGTGTAATAAATAACCTACATGTAAATGCATTAAATTCTGCCATAAATATAACAATTGATTAATTAGTTTGATGGTAATCTGAGATATTTGAGGTTTCCTTTCTAACACCCATCAAATACAATTCATTAGAGCAAAATTTGCTGATTTGACAAATAGATATCTTATTGCTATATGTTTCAGGTTGGATACTTGTGACTGCCGAGGCCATTAAATATCTAGATTCATAGTGGTAAAGGTGAGCCCCGGACTGTACCTTAAGGTTAACGGGTTAGGAATACTCATTAATCACCAAGTACCTCGTAATTTTGAAACACTGTCAGGTGACGAATTAGTACCTGAGCAGGCACTCTCCTCTACCCATTCACGCCACACCAGCGGAAGGACTTTGAATGTCACAGATTAACGTAGTCCCTAACTGCAACCCACGTAGCTCCAGCAACCTTGTGAGGAAGAGTTTTTTTTATCACCCTCCCAATCAATGAATGCGGCAAATGATGCTTCACTTTTCTGATCTTAATGGACAGCAGCTTGAAGCATTGAGCCACTGGAACTCTGGCCGCTAAAAATAGCTGAATCTCATGTTTCTGAACGACGGTTAAATGACACATCAGATATCTGAAACTGGTACCATCCTCCAAAAGCTCCAGCGGCGGCTGGACACCTTTTTCCTAATTTTTAATGTGCATTATTCTTGTTATCAGGACTTATTATTTATCATATAACGGGTTTGAAACTTGTTATTATTTAGACATAAAAGTGATCTATTCCTCTAAAAGGTATCATGACTTAACCTGGAAGACTATGAGAGAATATTGTATGTTTATCGACTTAGTTGCAAGAGTCAAGAATTATGTAATAGAGCGTTGTCTTGTTGATAAATGAGAAATTTGAGATTTGAAACGTAGACATGCCCACAACTACAAAATACCACCTCTATCAACGTATCGTCAGAGATTCCTTCAATTGAGTTATGTGTTATCTCAGAAAATTGCTCTTGAAATTGTCGCAGCGAATATTAATAGCAGTATGCCGTTGAGAAATAGATTCTATATTATAAAGCTATCGTGAAATCTTTCTGCTCCTATACGCATGTTATGATATTCAGGATTAAGAGATTCTTCACTGACGAATATATTAGACAATCAGATGCTTAGAATTTTAATGAGGTCTATATAATCCTGGTAACACTGCCTATGTTGAGATTTTATTGATATCTCTCTAAATGAAAGTTGAAGGAATGAAATCAAAATTGTCAAATTATCCATGACAATATACTTTTATGGCACTGGGTTTATGATAACAAGAAACGAAAAATGATAAGAATACTATTCCATGTAGACGTGACTGTAGTCTTGTTAGCTCAAACTTATAGATATATGGAACTATCATTTCTAAAAAAGACAATATAGCTGTTAACATTGGATTCAATGATATATTGAGAACAAGGTAATTGCTTTGACGAACATTTGTTATATCAATATGCTTATCGGACTATGATGTAATTTATTTTGTAGTTAAAAAGCGATACAAGTGGGTAAAAAAAGTATTGGCAATTGTCAGTAATTAATCAAATTAGGTAACAAAGGGATGCTTGACAATTTTAACTGGATATAACGAACACAGAAGGTAATAAACACTCAAATCTAATGTAAATTTCATTTTAATATGTCCTTTATACAAAATATGCAGCAAAAACGCAAATTTGCATCTCAAAATAGTATTGGCAATGTTCTAACTGTTATGCAAATTTTCTCATGTTGAGGTTACGTGTTTAGATTAATAAGAAATCCTGATAGTATAAAGTCTGCAGTGCTATTTCAAAAATTTTAATACGTTATTTTGTTAATACTGTGATAAAATGGCTTCGAAATCGAAGGAGTTCTATGTTAATGTTAAAAACATGATTATTCAGCTCAGAAATGAAGGTTTAACTTATCATGCTATAAGGAATACAACTGAACATAAGTTTATTTACTGTCAGAAGTGTTGTAAAAAAGTTCAACGAAACAGGATACACGGAAAATAAGGTTAGAAGTGGACGGCCTGGAATATTTTCTGCAAGGGAGAAACGTAGCATTAACAAAGAACTAAGAAGAATCCCAAAATAAGTGCACCCCAGTTAGCCAAAGATGTTGCTAATACTTCGCATAAAACTTATAGTGTACAGACTATACGGAATTTTTTACATGAATAAAGTTATTATGGAAGATCAGCTAAAAAAAACCTTTCATTTCGGAAAGAAACAGAAGAAAGAGATTAGATTTTGAAAAATCTCATGTTAATTTATCAAATGAGTTTTGGAACAGTGAATGAATTTTGGATGAGTTTGGGGTTATTTTTTCCGACGTATCAAAGTTTAGCATTTTCGGGAGTGATGGGCAACAATATGTGTGGAAAAAGTCAAACACCGAATTGAAAAAACAACATTTAAAACCGATTGTGTTACATGTTGGAGGGAGCGTCTTAGTTTGGGGCTGTATGGCAGAAAAAGCAATTGTTAACTGTGCTTCATTGATGGTATTATGACAGCACGTACGTACATCGACATATTGCACCATACTTTGCAATCCAGTGCCCAAAAACTTGGCTTAGGAACATCAGTTGTGTTTCAACAAGACAATGACCCTAAGCATACAGCGAACTTCAGCCAGGAGTGGTTACTATATCACTCTTCTCGCCAGTTAAAGATGCCTCCTCAATGCCTGACATAAATCCAATTTAGAATTTATGGCACAAATTGGACGTAGAAGTCAAGAAACATAAAATTTCGTGTAAAGACGTACTTTAAGACTGGTTTGACCTTACAGTCACTTCATTTTCACACAAAGGTTAATTTCAATGAAAAATATAATTTCAAATAGATTTTAAATCATTAAAAACAACCAAGCAAGATGAGAATCGAGCTGATGGGTTAATGTGTGTGTGAGAGAGAGCCCCAGAATTCCTTTCATTTACCAATTATTTCATGGAAAAATATGTTGATGGATAGAACTTTAAATGTGACATGGTTTAGTTGGAAGAAAAAAATTAAGAACAATTTAAATATTTCGTGTTTGAGTCTGTTGCTTATTACGCAGTTGTTAATTTTTTTATGCCAAAAATAAAAAAGTATAATTTGAAATTTCTAAATCATTAGAAATATCTTGTTAAAATTTTAATAAGTTTGTTGGATATTCAAAACATTATATTTCTCTCACGTTATTTTTTTAATAATATTAGTACTATGGATAAATAAATGTATATATTTTTTATTTTGAAAATTTCTTAATTTGCTTTTTTGTTATACTCGAAACATACCAATTTCAATGTAAAATTCAAAATTCTAAAATATTTTTTCATAATATGAATGAATGCATAGGAAAGATATTTTGTGCGTTTTTGTAAAAGCAAATAACAATTCTAAAGTTTTTTATTAGGTAAATAGCATAGCATTGGGCATTCAAACATCTGTAACCAAATTTGTCTTTGGTGTTTTAGTTTTTAATACTCATTCTTTGCAAATTGGTTTAATTGATTTTATTGGATTAAACGAATGACATGATTAGCTTATTAAAATTTACCTGCTTCAACCTTTGAAAGATAAGATAAACCCTCTTAAGAACGATTAAGTTGTTGAAAATAATGTTTGAAGTGAAATGAGAAAATCGAAACTCCATCTGCCCACTTTACGCCAATTTTGACAGTGACATACTTCATGTTTTTAAAGATAACATTTATTCGTATCAGTGCTCAACCTTCTGTTTATCAAGTGCAATGCTTGGCTATCGAAAAGTGGTAAAAAATATTTACAAAGCTCTTAAAAGCAAAATCTTGTAAGAGATTAGCTTTAAAAATAAGTATATAACCTTTGTATTTTAAGTTACAATGATGCCCATGAAATCTGTAATCTAAATTTTTAAATCTGAAAACAATTAAAATTACTTTTCTTGCATTAATAAATTTATTTTTATACTATTTACTACATACTTGAAAAGAATATTTATTGGGGCTATTTAAGGTCTGGAACCAAATATAACCAATTTAAATTTCTAAAAAGCATGATACTGCGTGGAAATTTATAATAAACTTTGTTGGAATTCTTCTTGTAAATGTTAGAGATTATTAGATTAAAATTGCTAATTATGATAAATTTTAATATATTTAATTGCTACACTTTTGTTAAATTTTGTTTTTGTTTGACTTTCTAATTTTTTTATTTCATTTTTCTTTTTATTTTAAAGCACTATAAAAAAATAACACCTCCTATTTAGAACAAAAAATATAAAAAATCAAATTTATTCAAACAACATGTTATAAGCCACTAACTTTTTTTCAGTACATTCAAAATTAATGTGTAATTCACTTCAATTTATAACAATTTTATTTTCAATAATTTATGTGAATACTGAATGCAAATTAAAGCTTGCTTTCAATACTTAAATTAATCCAGATCACACATTAATGGTTAACATCATGACTTTTCATTCAATAGTACATAGGCTCAATTAACAGCTCACTTTCGAGAGGGGAGAGTTTTTGTGATTCGGTATTTCTATTAAGATGTATGTTCTTAACTGAATTATCTACACCTAAACTCCATTGAGGGACTATCAGACTTTATAAACAAAGTAGGTGACCCAAGACAATGGAACTAGGAAAAAAATTGGGCTTGGAGCATGGTACAAAATGCAACAATGCACAGGTGCCACATATCTGACAAGCTCAAGAAGAAGAAGAAGAGCTGAATTATCTCGCTTGAGTAAGAAATGATCGTATAGTCACAAACAAATCATTGGTCTTCAAATTTAAAACGTTGAAAAAATTTTAGTTCTAAAAACAGTATTAAGATTAAAAAAATATATATATAGTAGTTGCCTTTAATTCCATGAATTTACATTCATATCTTTCACATAATTGATTCATTGTCTCATTTAGATTTCAATCTCAAGAATTTAGCGAAGTGATCTTGAAAAATCTGTGACATAGGGAAAAAAATCATCAATCAGAT